>CATIWF010064673.1:0-46772 GCA_949630135.1 Balakata baccata
TTTTTCAAGTTATTGAAAAAATTCAACTTTATGTATAAAATTTATTTTTGGATTTTATGAGTATAATAGTATACTCACACAATATATATAGATATATTGACTCCAAAATTAATTTAATTTAAACATTATATAATATGATTAAATAATGAGCTCATATTTGTTTATGAAACATAAAGTGCATGCTAAAGATGGGTAGTATGCATTTTATTCAATCAAATATCATATGTATGTTTATAGATCCATAACCATCCGAGAATAGATGTAATCACTTTTTATGATCATATGAGATATGACATGAAAAATACTAATGTGCAAACATTAACCTTAAAATTGAATTATGTGATAATTTAAAAATAAATTTACAGCTTTGTGAATGCTGGTAAATTTTTAATCTGATTAATGTGTAAAGTGAGACCTTTAAAATTAAGATAAAAGACCAAGTAATCTTCCCAAAGATAATGAATCCAATAAAGATGTAAGATGTATACATTGAAGCTCTCCATGGAAGCATTAATATGCTAGATGTTATATATTAATAATAAGGTTAAAAAATATATTTGACTTGTAAAATAGATGTGCATCTAGTGTTGCAAGAATGTCATTTTGTGAAGTTGAGTGGCACTATATTGGGTTCATTTGTTTTACTGATCTCGTGGATAGGATTCATCTAAGAATGCTATTTTGTGAAACTGATGGTTAATATATTAGGAGCCAGTTAAAAAAAAAATAAATTGGGTTTACAATTGTTGTATTTGGTAAAAAGTTATCATCTCATTAATATGTTAATATTCCAAGAATGCCACTATGAGAAGCCAAGAAATATTAATTAGAGTATTATTGAGACTCAATTTACTCACTAGAAGTTCACCCCAACGGAACTTCTGTTTCCTATGAGGGAAGCGTAGGATGCGCCAAATTAGTAGGAGAAACCATTATGATTATGTGTCCAAATCATTTTGGTTAATTGATTTGACCATTAATATATATTAAAACTGATACATTTTATACTTTTTACAGTTATTTTTCTCTAATAATATGGCTACACCATCACCACTTCAATTGCTTTTAGACCGTAATAGGCTTACCGGGCCTAATTATGTGGACTAGTTAAGGAACCATAAGCTGGTACTTATCCAGCAGTGCTTGTGGGATGTTGCTAGTAAGCCAAAACTTGCAGTGTCTGCCGCTAATGCAAGTGAGGCTAAAAAATAACATTTCACATATTGGATTGATAAGAACACCCAAGTAAAGTGGTATATACTTGCTTCTATGGAAAATAAGCTACAAGAGCAATCTGAAAATATAAAAGCATGTGTTGACATTTTGGAGTTAGTAAAGGGAAGTTATGGCAAGGCAAGTAGAACTACCCGCTTTAACTATTCCAATAGACTATTCCAAATGAAAATGAAGGAAGACCAAGATGTTGGTGAACACGTTGGTGAGATGATAAGGCTCATTTACTGCCTTGAAGATCTCAATTTTTTCATGGATACGAAGTTTAAGATAGACCGTATCTTAGCATCACTTCCACGTTCTTATGGAAGTTTTATTTCTAACTTCCAATTGAACAAAATAGAGTGCACTTTGTAAGAGCTGCAGCAAAATTTGGTTCATCACCAAAATACTGTAATAAATCCTTAAAAGAAAGAGGCAGAAGTATTAGTGGCATCTTCTTTTTTTTATTTAAAGAAAATGAAGAAAAAGACCACTATGGGAAAGAATTCCACTCCATCTTCTTTGTATCCCAAAAAGGGTAAAGGGAAAGTAAAAGGCCAGCTTAAATCAAAAGTTGACAAAGGAACCTATTTCCATTGTCAAAAGGATGGTCATTGGAAGAGAAATTGCCCAATTTATCTAAAAAGTTTAGAGAAGACCAAAGGCAAAGGGATTGTAGGTCCTTCAGGTATTTCTTATCCTTTGAATTTAAATGTTGATTTAAATTATGATCATTCTTATAACTCATCATATGCTTGGGTCTTAGACACTTGAGCAACTGCTCATATTTGCTCCTTTGTGCAAGATCTAAGACATATAAAGTTGTTATATGATGGAGAAATAAAACTCACTCTTGGAGATGGAGCAAAAGTTGATGTCAATCAAGTAGAAGATATTTCCATTTTATTAAATCATCATGTAATCTTATTGTTGGATATTTTGTATATTCCTAATGCCTATAAGAACATTATTTTTATATCCACTTTAACAAATAATAATTATGAATTTTTATTTTGCAAAGATGTGAGTTATATTTATTATAATAATAATAATCTTATTGGCATTGGAACTAAACATCATGGCTTATATTATTTATATTATGATATGTCTAATAAGATAAATAATAAAGAGTTATTATTTAGCAACGTACATGACAATTATAATCAAACTAAGTATAATGATTCAAGTATTACACGAGTTTGACACTTAAGACTTGGTCATATTTCTAATGGAAGGATCCATAAATTGGTAGACAAAGGAATTCTAAAAGGTTTAAATTCTCAGTCTAATAATTCTATTTATGAATCATGTCTTCAAGGAAAAATGACTAGAGGTTCATTTGCTGGTCAAATGATACGTGCTGAAAACCTTCTTGAATTAATTCATACTGATGTTTGTGGACCATTTAAGGAAATGGCTCGAGGAGATTATCGATTCTTCGTTACCTTTATAGACGATAAGTCTAGATATGGGTATTTCTATTTACTGAAATACAAATTTGAAGTCTTTGAAAAGTTCAAAGAGTATAAGGCCGAAGTTGAAAATAAATTAGAAAAAAATATTATAGCACTTCGATCGGATCGAGGTGGTAAATATTCAAGTACTGAATTTAATGATTACCTCAAAGAAAATGAAATTGTCATACAGTTTACTCCACTAGGTACACCTCAACTAAATGGTGTGAGTGAAAGGAAAAAATCGTACTTTGTTGGACATGGTACGTAGTATGATGAGTTATACTGACTTACCTACCTCCTTTTGGGGATATGCTTTAGAAACAGTGTTATATATTCTTAACAGAGTTTTTTCTAAATCTGTGAATACTACTTCATATGAGATATGGACTGGTAAAACTCCTATATTAACTCATTTTAAGATATGAGGTTGTCCTGCTTATATAAAAAGGCAAAACACAGATAAGTTAGAGGAACGGTCCATTAAAAGCCTATTTATTGGATATGCTGCTACTAGAAATAATTTGAGATATTATTTATATCTACTTTACCAACAAATTGTTGTTGTGAGTAGAGATGTTATTTTTCTTGAGAAAGAGTTTCTTAAAGAAGGAAGCAAAGGCAGACATATTGTTCTTGATGAAGAGTCATCTGAAAAACAAATCCAAATGGCTGAACCAATAGAGATTGATAAGCCAATTAAGCCTAACATGACAAAGGATATCACTTCAGCTCCTAGGAAGTCTAAAAGAGCTTCACGTCCTCCTAGATGATATGGATTTACTATTGAACATGACCAAGAGTTGTTCATATTTGGTAGTAATGATCCTGTCACTTATGAGGATGCAATGTCTGACATTGATACTCTTAAATGGCAAGAAGCAATGCAAGCTGAGATAGATTCCATGTACTAGAATCAAGTTTGGGAACTTGTAGACCCACCTGAAGGAATAGTTCTAATATGTTGTAAATGGGTTTACAAGCATAAACTAGATTCTGAAGTGGAATGTTGATACTTATAAAGCTAGGTTTGTAGCGAAATGGTATCGTCAACGAGAAATGATTGACTATGAAGAGACATTCTCTCCCGTAGCCATGCTTAAAAGTATTCGAATACTCTTAGCTATTACAACATACTATGATTATGAGATATGACAGATGGATATTAAAATTGTTTTTCTCAATGGATTTTTTTAAGAAGAAATTTATATCGAACAACCTAAAGGATTTGATCCTAAAGATAGTTCCAAAGTGTGCAAGCTTAAGAGATCTATTTATGGTCTTAAGCAAGCTTCAAGGAGCTGTAACAAGCGTTTTTATGAAACCATAAAGAGTAATGACTTTATTCAAAATCAAAATAAGACTTGTGTATACAAGAAAGTAAGTGGGAGCAAGATTGTTTTCTTAGTCTTGTATGTTGATGATATTCTAATCATGGGTAATGATGTTGATTTTCTAACTGACATAAAGGTCTGATTATCATCCACCTTCTCCATGAAAGACTTGGGAGAAGCAGTCTACATTCTCGGTATTAAGCTGTATAGAGATAGAGCTAAGAGAATGTTAGGGTTGTCCTAAGCCCTCTATTTGGAAAAGATCCTAAAAAGATTTGGGATGGAAAATTCCAAAAAAGGATTAATACCTGTGAGGCATGAAGTGCATCTTTCTAAGGAGATGAGTCCAAAAACTCCTGAAGAAAGAGCACGAATGGCTGGCATACCGTATGCTTCAGCCATAGGCAGTCTGATGTATGTTTTATTGTGTACTAGACTAGACATAGCTTTTGCTGTTAGTCAATACAATCTTTAAGTACTTGAGAAGGACTAAAGATTTGTTCTTGGTTTATGGAGGAGACGGTCTGAGTATGGTTGAATACACAGATTCTAATTTTCAATTAGATAAGGATGAATTGAAGTCTACATCAAGGCATGTGTTCACCCTGAATGGTGCTGCAGTAGTATGGAAAAGTTTCAAGCAAAAGACTATTGCTGATTCTACTATAGAGGCAGAATATATAGCAACCTGAGATGCTGCCAAAGAAGCCGCGTGGTTGAAGAACTTCCTTATGGATTTAGATGTGGTTCCATTCATTTAGAGTCTCATTCATTTGTATTGTGACAATAATGGGGCTATAGCACAATCTAAGGAACCAAGGTCTCACAAGAACTTCAAACATGTGTTTCGGCGTTATCATTTAGTTAGAGAGATAGTTGGGCGATATGATATCTCGGTGCAGAAAATTCCATCAGTTGACAATACAGTTAATCCATTCACGAAACCTATAACACAGGCACAGTTAGACCACCATCTTCAAAAGATAGGTCTTAGATACTGTAGTGAATGATACTAGTGCAAGTGAGAGTTTGTTATCAATGGTGTGTATACCCTAGTGCATTCACTACTTTTTATAAATTAATTATTATACCACAATGGACACATGTATATTTCACATTCATAATAAATAAATATTCAAGTTGTTGATTATATTATGAATGCAATAGTTATATATATTATAAAATATACGACCGTTTAATTATCTACAGAGAATTTATTATCAAATTGTTGATAATAATGAGTTAAATATCTCTGGAAAAAGATAGTCTTAAAAATATTCATAACCGGTATAGGATAATGAATTGGGCATTCATTGAACCTCTAGATTATCACATGGTTTATTTTGAGGAGGAATCTCATTCTCCATGATATAATAATATCTAAATAAACCAATGAGTTCTTAAAGAGTTAAGGGTATCGAATAATGACGCATGATAATAACTGCACAGATAGTGCTAAATGTTAACAGTTATTATCTTGGTCATAATATATGAGTCTTATATGACTCGAAGTCTTTTGATTAGAGGTGTCAAGACTGTCCTCTTATAGATAGCTGTAGAGGTGCTCTTGCCTTGTATTAGGCTATCCGCACTTGGTAATCCGGCTCGTAGTCACCACAGTTAGTCATGTAGTGAGACATGAGATTACCAATAGTAGGACTCGTTACCCTGTAGCATCAGGGCAAGATCCTAATGGAGTTAATATTTTAGTTCTGATAAAATAAATTTCTGACTATGATAAATATGACTTATTCAATGTAAGATTGAATTATTAATTAGATTAATAATGATAAGTCTTATTTTAATCAGAACGCAAATTATCACTCGTTAGTATATTGATTAATAGAGTTTGACATGCTGTGACCCTAATCAATATTGGGATCATAATGAGATGACTTAATATTATAATTTAGATGTCAAATTAATATTTGTAATTTTATCGGTAATTAATAAGAGAATTCTAGAAGAATATTTAATATATTTGGATATACGAGAAATTTGGAAATAGTGTCCGATATAATATTAAGGAGTTAATATTATATTTCCATTTCGATAGAATTATTGACCTTATAAGTCATACCAAATAAATTATTTGTCTAGTCCATATTAAAGATGTGGGGAGTAATTTAATTAAGAATTAAATTAGAAATGATCGCATATATTTTTTTTTGAGTTAAAATTAATATTGATTAATTTTAACTATTTCTATTATTTATAATTTTAATTAAAGTGTTAATTAAAATTATAATAATTTAATTAAGTTGTTAATTAAATTAACCATATTGGTATATTAAAATAATTATCATGGTTAAGAGAATAGAAGAAAAGATTGATTCTATGATTAATGATGGTAACTAGAAAATGAGTTATGCAATTGTTGCACTATGATTAATGATGATAGCTAGAAAATGAATTATGCAATTATTGCACCATCGTTATATCATAAATCAAAATTCAAAAAAAAAAGTTAGATTTTTTTCTTTGGTCGGGCAGCCTTATTAACTAAGGTTGAATTCGGTTGGTTGGCCTTTGGCCATTTTTCTGCTCTTCTTAATATTAATCTCCATCTTAATATTAATCTCCATCTTCATCTTCGTTAATAATCTTCTTCTTCTTGTGAGTTTTTCTTCTTCTGCTTCATCAAAAATTTCTCTCGAGCAAAAATTGTTTTTGTTCTAAAAAAAATTTTCTTTCTCTCATATGGTATAAGCATTGAAAGAAAATATTGAGAAAATGCTCCAAAAGTATTAGTAATTTATAAATTTGTAAGAAATAAATATTTGTGATCTTACATCTGATACTAGTAAAAAGGAGTTTTATCAACGCAACTAAAACTTTTGGTCTTTTTGTTTGGTTTGCACTTTGGTGAACTCGATTCTATAAGGTTTGTCTAAACCTTTTATTTTTCTATTTTGTTCTTTAAAACATGGGATGATATTGGCAAAATGGATATTATCCATAAATGTTACAAAATATATTTTGCTAAAAGTTATGAATAAATGTTCAAGGTTAACATAAAAAGTGTATTTTCATGTCATGCAATATTTGATTGCATGTTTCGGTAAGATTAAAAAAATTTTGAAATCTATAATTTTGACCGAAATTTAGAACTCTCCTCAATCGAAATATATCTTCCGCTGCCAACAAAGTGAACACATAATCTTTCAACTGCTGGCTCTCTATGATTAATGTTAAACTCATACAATCTCCACATAGCCTCATAAGGAGATAAAAAATGACAATTTAAGTAAGTTTTTATTTCATCAACTTCTGTGTATTTAATGTTACCAGATTCATTTTCTGCAGTTACATTTTCTTCTATAAATGCTCTAATTCTATCAGGACCTTTGCGAAGATATTTGAATAAATATTTAATAAGCATTGATTCACAACATTTTTCTACATTAATATGAGCATGATACTTTATACACAAAGATCCATTATAAGGAACAACATATCTGTTGTCTAACTTTATGCCATCTTTTTTATAACAAAATTATTATTATCTCTTCTTCTGTAACTAACAAATCCATTTTCTTCTATTATTGTTTTATTTTTATAGTCTTCGGGGAATTTTTTAGAAGATGTTCCACTTTTCATACATGTTGCCTCTAAATTTGCTAAGCCACATGGACCGTCCATCATAAATTCTGCCACTACCTCATATCCAATTGGATATGATATTTTATCCTGAATTTCCGCAGAAATAGTAGAATTGATGTCATCAGGACTATGACATTTATTATCTGGATGGAGCCAAATAAGAATATGACAATGTGGCAATCCTCTTTTTTGAAATTCTATTGTATACAAATCTGAAAAAATAATTTCAAAATAATATATCAGTAGTTAAGTTTGTTAAGAAAGAAATATAAGAAATTTTAATTTTCAATTCTTACCTGCAATAACAGACCCAAATGGAACTCCTGATTTGATATACTTCATCATAGGATCCAATTTTATCTTAAATACTCTAACTATATCAGGTCTATCTTCACTTTTTTGCCTAGGTATTGTACTTAATACTTCTATAATTTCTGGCCACTTGGCGTTACCAGTGTGGCTTGAAGGTAAAATTATTCGTTTTCCTATTGCTTCTCCATCAATATCTCCTCTTACTATAGCATCATAAATTCCTTTGTAAATTTCAGATCTCAAATCTTTTTTATTTCGCTGAATATAATCTAATCTATTTTCTTCAACAGAAGCATATGCATCAACAACATATTGTTGAAACAGTCTTCCACCTTCAAGTAATGTGGTTCCTTGATTTAAACGATTTTGAATTTGATAAGCATAAAATGCTCTCATTAAAATACGATTTTTGTTAGGCTTTTTTCCTGAGTAATTTGCATTTCGTTGAATTTTAATTTTATACCCATCGTCTCCGTGTGGAAACAATAAAGGGTATTGTAATGACATAAATAATGGGTGTAATTTTGTTATCCTTTGCAATTCTCCTGATTTATATTCAATAATAACATCTCTTCCTTGTTCATATTGTCCTATATCACCAACTATTAAGCCTTCTATATCATTTGTGGTAGGTAAATCATACATCTCCCTAATAGTTTTAATTTTAAAGGAACAATATTATTATCTTTAAACCTATCTCTAACCATTCTGAAAAGTTGAACTAATCTATTTGTTTTATCAAACATGTCTATTAAACCTTCAATTATTTTTGGATCTAATGAAGTTGTATCATCTTTAGATTGAAAAGCTTTTAATCTATTTTTTATTTCATTTTCTGTATCATATATATAAAATTGTGCAAATTTTGGAGATTCGCCTTCAGGAGTAAGTAAAAATCTCATTAAATGATGTACTTGTCCACTTATTTTAAAAATATGCGGTCCCTGTGTCATGTTTATATGCTCTTACATTTCTGTATCATGTTGTATGTTGGCTCCAAATGAAGTGAAAGCAAACATAGAGTTATATGCTCTTATATTTTCTCTAAACATAATACTTCTTGAACCTCCATCGCAATTAAATAACTTATCGGAAAATAATGGGGTTTGTTTAGATAACGGTAGAGATATTTTTCCATCTTGACAACAAAAACTATATTTTGGTTTTGAATTTTTGGTATTTTTATTTACTCGTTCTTCGTGCGAAAATAAAGCTCCACAATATTCACAACTGTAACATTGATCTCCAAAATCTATATAAGTATTTATTTGAGTAACACTAAGATCATTTGGAAAATATTCATATCAAATTTAAAAAATTATTATTGTATTAAAGAGTGTCTTCTAGTTGGTGATCATTTGATGAAGTATTTGAGACAATTGTTTCTTCCTTATCTTTCAAAGAAAATTTATGCGTAGGCCTTTTTGAGAAATTTGCTTGTTCTTGATTATTTAAAATGATATTATATTAATATTTATTTGAAAATTTTTGTGTAATTACATTGTTATTCAATTTAAAGTTTGGTTCTATCTCATCATATATTTTTTGTTTTTTCTTACTATCACCAATATTATCATTTATATATAGGTTACATTGCATACTAAATTTTCTTTTCATTTTTTATTTATTACTTTTATTTCAATGTTATTATGTTAGATAAACTTTATGTGAGTATTTACTAATACTGATTATTTGAAATTAAGATGATAAATTGTTTAATGCAATGTAGAGAATTTTGAATTTTAAAGCAAACATTTTAAAGTGAAAAATAATTTATAACAGATAAATAAAGTGAGCATTCATTCTACTGATTTCATTGGTATAAACAAAATATTAATAAGGAATTTTAAAAATGAAACTAACCTGATTTATGTCCAGCTTGCACGACGCGTATTCTTACGAGCTGTAAATAACTTTTACTACATCAATAACTATAGAGAAAATATAAACATAAATATGTAAATGGTTAATTTTATAACTATATAAGATAAATAACTTTGATATCATAATTATCTTAAAAATAAATAAAATAAATTGAACTGAAAATTCTTAACGTCAATCTTTATGGAAAAAAAATTGAGCTAAAAAACTAAATAAAATAAAGATAATTCTAAATTTTATAACAATAAACAATTCAAGCAAGCTAGATTAGAAAATATATATGTAAATTCAAAATTAAGATAAGGTTAAAAATTCATGATGAATTATAAATCAATTCGTAATATGATATTTAAATCCAAAAATAGCTCATAATTTTAGTCTACGTTTTCTTATTAATTTATGATTATCAATATCAACATTGCAGTCATTTCTCAATTTGCACCTTTTCATTTTGAATTTTTATTTAATTTAATCTATTTAAAAATAACATAAACATTAAAAAATTAACTATAAAGGAGAAAATATATCAATAAAAAATGAAAAATAATTAATTAAAAGATTTATAATATCTGCAATTATTAGAATGTCATTCATAACATCATAATTATTTTTTAAGTAAAATATAATTTGAATTGAACTAATATTTACTGTATGTGGAAAAATATAATAAATTCATTTTTATTATGTCATCAAAAGAGTCAAGGGACTGATCGTAATTAACAGAAACTTAAGTAAGATCACAGATTTCCCAGAAAGAAGATCAATGAAAGAAGCTATTCCAACTCTGTCTTTCTATTGTCCTTGTTTAATGGAATCTGAGAAACAAAAAAAACTATATTTTGAAGATTTATTCCATACGTTTATGTTGTTTGGTGAAAAATATGAAACATAATTCCAGATTTCATTTTCCTTCAAACTTCCTCAATTTCAATTAATAAAGAAAAAATATAATAAAAAATAACTAAAGTTAACAATAAAGAAAGAGTAGAATATAATTAATTGTAACTTTTTTCTACAGTAAATGAGTTATAAACTCACCTGATAGTATAAATCAGTGAAGATGAGTGAAAATGAGAGTGCAAGTTGTAGAAGATGAGCCTTATATATCAATTTTTTTTTTAAATTAATAAGGCTTAATAATTGTGGTTGAGCTTTTTTTTTTTTTTTCGAGAAAATAGGTCTCATGTCAGTAATTAAGTTGTTTAAGGCTGTACAAATGGCTGTCATTTTTTTTATCATTTCTAGTGAGTTCTACAGATTTGTAGATATATTTGAAATCAAAACTGAACTCTTGATATTCTAATCTGACAGTTAGATTTTTAATATTTTTATATATTGAGAGATATATTCATTTTCTGTAAAATATTTTACTTTTTATTTATATTTAAGAATTTTATACTATTTAATAATTTTTATATTTTTTTATTTTCTAAGATTTACATATTTCTTTTTCAAATTTAAAAACTACAAAAAAAACTTCCTATTAGTAATATTTTATTTTTTTTCCTATTATTTATTTCTTTTCATTTTTTTCTAAATAATTTTATTAATAAACAATTAAAATAAAGAGTTAGATAAAAAATATTATTAGAATGGATACAATTTTTAAAATAAAATAAAATAAATTTTTTTTATAATATAATGAGAGCATGGTTAGGAAATGCTTTTTTTTTTTTAACAATTACTTTAAAAATAAATAGTAGTAATAATTCTTCCTAGTTAATGCCTCACATCCGTAGGCAATAAAAATTGTGAAGTCAATAATACTCTATGAACATCATTATGAGAAGTTGGTACTATAGCATCTACACTAAAACCACAAAATAGGCAGTAAAAATTGTAAAGTCTACAATATCATTATTGAGAATTTGATACTGTAGCATCTACAGTAAAACCACGAAACGTTTTAGTAATATAGTAATATGAGCCTTATGCCTATCTGGACATCAATCCTCTCTTGCAATATATAGTCACCTGTTATTGCAATGCCGAAGAGTAATCTTTCTACTCTCAACAATATATCCACCACAACCTGTCATTGAACATACAATTCCTATTATTCCCCACAATAGTAAGAATTTAAAGCATTGACAAGATGCAGAAATGAAGGATGAATAGTGAGAATTTAAAGCATTAACAAATGTAAAAGGCTACTTAACATACCAGAATCAACAAGGGCTACACGCCCAATGGCTTATTCAACAAAATCAGTATCCAAAACCTCTTTCAAATTCTCCATCATTTCCATCAAGGGGCATGGTTCTAACTTTAAAACTTGTTGGCATCAACCTTGACCAGGACTGTAATAGTTTACTGTCTTCTCCCAACTCTAACAGCCACAGCAAAAAATTTTTCATTTCAATTCAAAATTTGAAGGGCACCTAGTTTTTACTTTAGCCTCTAAAATGCAAAATTTCAAGGACAAAAAAACCATTAAGTATGTATCATGATTCATCATTATGCCAAACTAAATAATCTATGATATGTTTTTACTTCAAGCAACATGTTCTTTCATTACTTTTTAAGACATAAAGCTTTCCACCACCCAAAATGCAATAGATCAAATAACAGAAGTTACAATCAATATAAGTAACATCTTGTTAGCTATAAAGCTTTTCAATTGAGATATCATGCAGTTAACTCTTTGTGCAGTTCATAAAACATAAATACTAAAATACCAAACTCTAATATAGATATATAATTGAAATGAAACATAACTATCATAGGTAGTGAGAACAAAGGACTGCAACATGAAATATTTAAATCTAGTGATCATAAGCTAAAAGCAGCCAACATATGTCATTAAAGAAGTTACTAAATTTGGTTACTAGTAGCCTTTGGTAAATCAAGCACATATTTTTTCACATATCCTCACTATCAAAAATTTGCTGTAGTGGTAGCAAATTGATTTTGTAGTAGCTGGAGCTACGCATGACATTATATTAATCCACTCATATAATACAAAAGTCTGAAGAATGATAAAAGGAAAGAATAGTCAGTCTTACATATTGGCAACAACAAATTTTGTTCTAACCTTGTTCAATAGAACCACCCAAAAGAAACTTACCCATGAAAATCATTGCTACAACAACAACTTAATAAATTATCATATCCAAGCAAATAGCTAACTAGAAATTGATCATGTCATTAGGCATAGAATAGTGCTGAAAGCTTAATCATAATTTGTAAATTATACAACGAACTGGAAGACAAACAATCAGGTTATAGCTTTATTCCATGGATGGCATGTAGATTATTTTTATTGCCATATAGAATAAGACTTGAGTTTTTATCTGATACGTAGCAGCAAAAGTCACCATCACCGCACTGTCAGCTCCACTTTACCTCTTCATAGTAGACATTATAGAAACTTATCATGTCAATTCAATGCTAGAATGGATGTTAACTTTGACGGGCAACATGGTTGTGATAGAATGTTTAAGGAATAAGCCTGTATATTATGCATGTAAAAAAACTTGATGCATTCTTTAAACAAAACTAACCTCAGAACCGAGAGTTATCAAATACCCAGATCTCATGCAAGAAAAGCACCTTGCCATTCATTTACATTTCCATTAGCTATATCTTTTGCACAGTTCCCGGCAACTTCAGCTTTTCTAGCCGAGCATCTTCTCCTACAAACTAAATCAACATATTGCTCCAACTATAAAGAGCATATAACCAACCTCAAAAGAAGTTGCTTTCATTGTGGCATTGAACTTCTAAATGACCTAGTTGCATGCCTCTACAATGTCTACATTAAAAACAAAAAAAAAGACATACACACACACAAGGCCATGTAGTCACAAAAAAAAAAATTCATGTAAACCATAAAAATTAATTTTATAGTAAATTGAGAGCTTTGTTCACAATATAGGGGAGTGTAGAAAATGCCCTTTGATTCTTTTCTTTTCTTAATTACAATCCAATATGAAGTTATTTGATTTGTACATTATTCTCTAACTTTGTTCAAGTATACAAATTAATTAATAACACTTGCTTAAGAAAAGGAAAACTGTAATTGATATTGAATGCCTGTTCACATGGTATTAGCATGTGATGGGTTGTTGCTGATCTTGAATACCTGTTTAAAAAGGGAAATTACAAGCAAATGATTGATTTTTGCCTGTACAAAAATGTATAATCTCTGAAAATTTCTTTTCAGATGGGATTAGCTATAGATGACTCTTAAACTTGAAAATTTTTATTTCATTGCAAGAGGCAACATACCAAATCAGAAGTTCAGAAAAAAATAGTAACGGGTTACATTACCATTAATATAATCTTTATAATCTGGTTCTCCATGAGTGCAGGCATCAATTAGTGATGATGGTGGTAGTGACACTTTTGAGATCTATCAGAAACTAAGTAATTCATATCTATAAATGTTGCAGCCTCTTGTACATGGAGACACGGTGAGTAATTATATTATTCTCTGAAAAGGAGCAAAAGAGTGAAGAGCAGCAAGAGCGTAGTGGGAGTTATAGGAAAGGGGCATATGAATGGTGTAATATATGCATTCATAACATATCAAGGAAACTTATGGTTTCAAGATCTTGTGGGGAAGACACAATCTGTTGATGCCTCTAATTCACTTGTTATTTCCCATCTCAAGATTCTGGTCAGAGATATTGTGATTACTCTTCTCTTTTGGCAATTGTATCAACTCTTTAAATCACAGCTCTATAGTCAACATCATGCGTATATTTTTATTCATAAATTAAATTAATGATTTGTACTGTCATTTCAAAAATAAATGCCCAACTATACTGCCTTTCCACTCAAAGCCCTTTGATTTAAAAAATTTGCTAAAACTCGCTTATCATCTTAGTTAGCTTTACTCTTCATTGTCCTTGATCTTCTGATTGTCATGTATATAACTTAATTACCATTCATTTCTGTGGCAAGAACAAGTTGTTTCTTTCTACTTCCAAACCATAAACTTAATTGAATGCTTGATTTCTGGCATGTTATTTAATCTATATGAACAAAACACTCACACGTGTCTCTAGAAGATTGTATTGCACTTAAGAATAGAATGCCATTTTTTCATCTTTATTAACAAAATTGTGGACTGCAACATCCAAGTCATTGATGGGAGGAATTCATGCAACAACACTTAATCAAAACATAGTAAAGAGCAAATACCAAATAGTGAATTCAAATTACCTTATCCCTAACATTTCCTAGAAGCCTTTGAGAATATACGAATATCTTGAGGATTAATCTGAAAAATATAAAATACAGACTAGTCACTATTTGATTAAAAATGGTAATATAGTATAGTTTTTTTCTGGAGAAGCAAGTAATGCACTAAATGTACCTTCCCTACATACTTCTGCCCAAAACGTTGAGGATTTATTGTCATCAATACAGAGTAATCTACCCACCAAATCAACTGGGTGTTTTGATTCAGATTTCTACCTTGTATTTCCAAAAAATCATTTTGAAAGATACACACCTCCCATGTTAATGGCACAGTCATAAAACTAAATCATACAAGATTGCCAATATTGAGAACTCATGTCTAAAGTCTTAATCAACCTAAACATAATATTCACAACATTTATGATTAATTTATCACATAGTTGCATAACATCATTGAATCCAGTTAAAATATACAAGTAAGAATATCCAGTAAAATTCCAATTAGCTTAGTTACAAAGGAAACAAATATACATGGGACAAAAAGCCACAAAATAAAAATTTTAAAAAGGAAACTCACGTTCAAACTTGTACAGTTATAACAAAAGTTCAAAAACAGCTCTGCAAAGGAAATAGTTATAAAAGAAAGATGAAAATTGAAACCAGTAAAATCCCAATTAGAAAATGAACATTACAATGCAAAATTACAAGAAGAAATAGATTGAGGTTTGAAAGGGAAAAAAAATGGATCAATCATATCAAAAAGAAAAAAGAGTAATGAGAAAACATACATAATAAGGTACGTGATTGGGTTTTGGAGAGAAATATGTTAAAGAGCAGGAGGAAGAAGCACAACTAGCAGGAAAAAAAAAAGTAAGCATTCGAATCAAGAGAAATGAAAGATTAGGGAAAAGCTAAACTTGAGCAATAGAGACATAAAAATTTACAACCACCTTATTTGATTCAGAGAAAAAGTAAGAAGAAGGCTTACAGGAATCAACGATCTTAAGGTACGAAAATCAGAGCCGTCAGTTCCAGATGGTCTTCCAGATATCCTCTTGTGCATATTTTGTGGTCGTTCTCTTCTCCTCCATCTCTCGTATTTTAGCCCTAGCTCTGAGCAACTCCAGTTCGAAAATCAGAAATGTAGTGGATGCAGCGCAAAAGGAAATAAATATAGATTTTTGGAAGCATCACCAGAATTTACAATTTCAGAGAATCAAAACTTAATTTGCAATTTCAGAGAATCAAACCTTAATATGGACTGGCTCAGCAATTTTGGTGGGGTTTGTCTGTTAAATAATTTAAAATTTTGCCCTTTATTAATTTTCACTTGTCTTTTTCTAGATAAATACCAGCCAGTGCAGCCTGCCTAATTTCAGGACAATAGCGACCGTAAATCTATACTTTTAACGACCAAATTATTTTCCCTTCCCTACTACAGCAATCAAAACTGAAAATAGGAACGACATTAAAATCTGGTAGCTATTAATACACTTTTATCGACCATAATTTTTTCCCTTCGCTAATTTGGTCGCTATATATATATATTGACAAAATGCTTCCTTTTGTTCTTTTATGGGATACCACTATCTTTCTAATTAATTTACTCTATATTAATGACATATCAATTATTACATTATATCTTTTTTGTAAATTTACTTTGATGCAATTTATCCTCTTAGTACAGCTTTAACCATAGTTCTTCTGTAGCGTAGTTCTAATTAACAAGAATTGCAATTATTTAACAATTTAACCTCGCATTATCAATAATCAGAGCTTCAGTTTCAATCATCATACTATCTCGGGAGTGTTGGACAATTTTCTTCTTTAGCTCCCCATTTTCTTTCTTCAATTCATTTAAAAGTCTTGATAGATATTATGGGATTTCATCATCGTACCATTGGAAAAACCTACACCCTCTTACCTGCATTTCACTAAGTTTGATTACTACTGTAATATGTAAGCCAATTTGGATGACACAATTATAATACTTTAAAAACTCACTCTATAGTTTGGACAGTCGGCAATCTGAGTTAGCTTCGCTCCATGATGTCCACCTCCGAGCCACCAAGTTACAATGGCAAAAGATTGGAGAAACACCATCTTCTATTCCTTCACTTCAATTCAATGAAAATGAAGGGGATGATTCTTTAATCTGAGTTTTCGCTTTCACACAAATTGAAGATGAAGATGGATTTCGAGTTTCAGAGACAAATTTTTGTTGGAGATGGAGAAGAATTCGAAGAATGAAGATGATTTTGATTTTGTTGTGCTAGGGATTTCATAGAGCCATTCATTTTTTTTTTTTCTTTGCTCAAAACAACGTCGTATAGCTCAATTAGGGTTATTATTTTCTAATGAGTGACACTATTTTATATTAAAAAATAAAAAAATAACTGAAATGAAACTGTATTGATTGCTCCGAGTCGACTCACCAGAATTGGATTAGCAGTGTAAATAAAATCAAAAATTAAGGGCTTGTATGAACCGGTTTAAAATTTTATTGAATAATTTATATTGAATATGGATTAATGGTAAATTTGACCTTTTGGCCCAAAAAGAATATTTTTAATTAACAGCATCAAACTCAATTACAATAAAGAAATTAGTATAGATTTAAAATTAAAGATAGTGTGACTTACCTAATTACAATTTGATTTGACAAACCTTTTCAATAACACTAATAATATTAACAAGGATTTAGAGTATACAAAAAAAACATCATTTTTGTATTTATCATTTATTACGAGTTGAGTTGTAAAGTGATTATATTCTTAGATAATTTTACCTTGACAACAATCAGTAGAAAAATTTATATCCAGACATATAATTGCACAAAAACACTTATAAAAAGTTATGAAAACAAATCAAACCTCATAATAGATTAAGACACAAATTTATATTATGAAAAACACATATTTTTAATTTACACTGTGAAAAATACAAACTAATAATAACAGAAAAAAAATAGAACAACACTAAAGCAAATCACATATTTTTCAGCAAACAATACAAAAATCTAATATTATTGTGTAAAAAATGAAGAAGCAGAGCTGCAGTCGACATTAAAAACTGACGATGGCCTTAAAAACAATTAAAAAAACAAAAGCTCATAATTGGGATATTTCTCAGATTATGATAGATGGAAACCAAATTACCAATTTAGGGTTCATTTTAAAAAAAAAAATCAAAATTTGTGATAGTTTTTTTTTTTTTGTTAAATACACTATGCAAAACTCAGCAAACGTCCTGCGATTAGTTCAAATGGCGCACAAAATCTCCTCAGCAGAAATTGGGGTGGAGACCAATGCACTAGTCCAACTAGCACACTGCATTTCTACTTGCCCATAATGACCAATTTCTAACAAATTATTAGTTTTGTATTTTTTTACTGAAAATGTTAGTGTTGATTAACATGAACCTCATATTAATTTTTAGCATAAACATGAACCTATAAATTATTAATTAGTGTTAATAAAATTTTAGTATTAAGTGCTTATAAATAATAATGTAAAATTAATATAAAAGTGTTGCAGTATTAATTGATAAATTTTGATTAGATAGATAATTTTTTTTTAGTGAAAATATTATTAAGAATGAGAATAATAATAATAATAATAATAATAATAATAATATTTTTATAATATTTTATCATTTATTTATAAAAATTCTTATATCAAATTTAATTTTAATTAATTAATTAAAAATTTAAATTTTATTTAATAATTAACTAGATTGGAATGATTTCCAATTACGAATTGGACTGCCGCTTAGGATAACCCACCAAATAGTCAGCTTTCATTTTTTTCAATATAATGGTAGGGGCTGAGGCTCTGAAGGCTTTCCAACTTGCTTGCTTCAATTAGGGAATAGCGCAGATGGATCAATCACGCGGTTCTGCCGTGTGCTCCAGCTTGCTGTCCGCTCCCCTCCACTTTCTTTGCTGGACGGGAAGATGCGAATCGCGAAGGCCTTCCCACCACTGGGATGGGTAGGAGCGGGTCAAGTCCGTATCGCCGCGGAGCAACAGACCGATTCCCCCCCGATGCAGATGGATAGAACTGAGAAAGAGCTTTCTACAGTTCGTCCATAAAGAGATAGCCTAAAGAAAAGAAGCCCTGCTTCAAAAGAAGAAAAGAAAGCAGTCTGCCAAATCTCTACTTCTTTCTTTGGGTTTCTAATAAGTCTTTCTCTACTCCTCTCTTGTTCTTGTTCGTCAGTCAGCATTCCCTATTTCTTTGTCGTCCCCTGGGTGTAATTAATATTGAGATGAGTTAGTATTAGTAGTTACATTTTTTTTGTCTACATAAATTTGCAAAAATTTTAAAACAAATTCATAGGTAGATCAACTTTGGAAAATAAAACTTTTAGGTAAATAAACGTTGAAAAATAAATTTTTATGTAGTTTAGTACTTTTTCTTTTTTAATAAATGTAGTTTAGTACTAAATAGTAAAGAATACTGATATAAAATTAATTTTATTTGTAAATAAATTTTATTAGGTACATTAATTTTTTGCAGTGAAAATGGATTTCGTCAAAAGTTGTAAGCGGGTGGCTGTCAGTATCTATTAGCATGTCATGTAAAAGTAGATTCAATAATATATAGCTTAGTGTGAGATCTGTCAAAAGAATAAAACTTTTAACTCTTTACCGTAGGTTTATTACAGTCATTGCTGATACCATATCGCATTTAGGAAGATATCTCCTCGGATTTTATTGAAGGACTGCCCAATTCTCAAAGGAAATTGGTAATATTGGTAGTTATTGATCACCTTAGCAAGTACAACCATTTTAGTGGCCTCAAACATTCGTATACAACACCTTAAACATTCGTATACATCAGCTTCTATTGTTGATATCTCCATTTCCTCATTCTATAGTCTTTGATAGGGATAAGATTTTTCTTAGTAAATTTGGGTTTGAATTATTCAAGCTTCAAGGGACAAAGTTGCAACATAGCACTACCTATCACCCACAATCCGATAAGCAAATGAAAGTTGTTAATTGCAGCTTCAAGGTGTATTCGAGGTGCTTTGCCAATGCTCATCCTTCCCGTTGGGTTATTTAGTTATTATGGGAAGAGTTCTCATATAATACCTCCTATCATACAATCCTTAAAACTTCTCATTTTCAGTTGGTGTATGGGCAAGAGCCACTTCAATTGTTAACATTGATAAAAGGGGCCACTCTTGTCTCGAACCTAGTTGAACAACTCTTCCTTTGTGATTAGATGCTCTAAGACATTAGAAATCACTTGTATCATGCCCAACAACTCATAAAAAACTACTGATAAGCATCACCAAAACTTAGTTTTCAATGTTGGGGATTTGGTGCTATTTAAGATTCGACCTTACTGCTAGCAATCGCTTGCTAAACATGTCAATGGCAAGTTGAGCAGCAAGTACTATGGGCCTTTCAAGACTATAGCCAAGGTTGGGGAAGTTGCTTACCATTTGGATCTTCTAGCTACTTTTACAATAAACCTAGTTTTTCATATGTCATAGTTAAGGTATGCTCTCAGACTTGATGCTGACAAAATTATGGTTGAGGATCTTCTTCCCACTCTTATAGTAGACTTGACTTTGGCCTTGTAACCAGAAGTTATCATGGGTGTAAGTAAGAGCTCTCTTTCTCCTACTCATAAGGTTCTTATTCATTGGTTGGGTAGACACACTTTGAAGATTCTTAGGAGCAGTATGAGGTTATTCGTGCACATTTCCTTGATTTGCACCTTGAAGACAAGGGGAGTGCTTTGTCACCCATTGTGTTATAATCCTATTTTACTCATATTTGTGGTTATTGAGGTGTGATTTGCATGTGAATAGCTAGCTATATAAATGTGTGAAAAGAATAAGGAATCATCTTTCATTTTCTATTTGGTTTGTATTTGGTATTTGGGAGAGTTGCTAGTCTCTCGAATTTCTAGCTTTCAGTGGAATACTTTGATTCCCTTATCCATCCTTCAGTCCATTCTTGATTTCTTTGTTGTTTGTTCTTGATGATTGTTGTTCTTCTAAGCAGGTAATCAGGGGCTTATCATATACATGATCAATAAATATTTACACAACATTTTATATAAAATAGTTTTCCATAAAACTGTAACAATTGTATATATATATATACCAAGACCCAAAGATCTTGGGGGAAATAAATGTGCAGAAATATAATAGTAAAAGTCAGAAGAAATAAATAACGGAAAATTAAATAAAGTAGAAATTTAAATAAAATGTGTAGAAAATTAAAAGAAATAAATGCAGAAATTTAAGTGTGTCCTTTCTGTCATCATATTAGATTTGGACATACTTTTGCAAGACACCACTTTAAATAAATAAATAAATGTAGAAAATAAATTAGGTGGCAGAGCCAGTCATAGAATAGAAAATTATTAAAGATATAATTTTTATTTAACTAGTATAAAATTTAAATTACAAAAGCATAAAATCTTACTTAGTATTTGGAAAACCGAGATACAATAACCAAGGTAAGATACGAGAGAAAAGTGTTTACAAGTTTTGGTGTTTATCCTTATAAGGAAGAGAGAAGAGCTTTTAGAGAGAGAGAGAGAGCCTCCTAGAGAGGGTTTTCTAAATGCTTGAATGATTCATAAATGAGAAGAGTCCTCTTTATATAGTCAACTTGAGGGCAAAATAGTCAACTTGAATAGTACCCAGAGACATTTTTGGAATCTTAAAAAGTGCTGCTATAGTAGTAGATTTAACTTATCTATCGGGAATTTTAAGATTGAAATTTTTTTTATGCTCACCCTTGATAAATTCTTTTTATGAGATTTTTCTTTTTTGAGCAATATTTTTTTTTAATATCCACTATTGCCAAAGAAATCAGTATGACAAAAATCAAGATCGTCATCATCTTCTAGATTAATAGCTGGTCCTGAATTTGATGAGATATTGGATGATGAAGAACTTGGTACAAATTTTTGAAGAATAGCTTGCATCTCTTCAGGAGTTTTTGCTGTAGCCGATTGAGCAGCCATTTTGGATTTCTGAGCAAGGAATTGAGTTTTTTCTTTTGACTGGAAAGGAATTTGCTGTGAAGTAATCTTCTTCTGCTCATAAATCCAAATAAGAAATTCATTGAGATTTAAGCTTTGTGAAATTTTGAATTTGTCCCACCATTTGATCTTGAATCTCATTTTGATGATAGGAATCGAATATTCAGAATAATCTAAGGTCCAAGCAAAGATGTAAGGCAAATAGAACCTTGAATGAAAAAGGCAAAGAGCTAAAAGCTTTTTTTCTTCTAGGTTTGGTGTATAATGGGTTTTGAATAGGTTAAAGAATTTGAGAATATAAGGTCATATATTTAGGAATTCGAGATTTGTGTCAAACTTATCCCACCATATGAGCCACCATGAAGGAAAAGAGGAGAGATTACAAGTAGTATCAAAATAGAATAACCAAGTATGAGATTTTCTAGTATTTTGGATTGTAAAGGCATTAAACCAAGCTTGTTGGTAATCCCGGTAATTATACGTATTATCAAAAAATGGCAAATTTTTGAAGGCTTGTGGAAAATGGAGAGGTTGGGAAAGTTCAAATTTACAATCTCTTGTAGCAATAACCTTGTGAATTTTACAAGTGGAATCAATCTATTGTTCATTATAAAAGAAATTTTTGAAAGAAGCAGATTCTGTTATTTCTAAAATTATTTGATAAAAAATTAGAGTTTTTGTTAAATCAGTTGGTTTATAAAACCATCTTTTTCCAAAGAATTTTTCTAAAGTATCAAAGGGGTTTGGTTCATGGAAACCCTTTTCTGTATTTATAATATTTAGAAAAATATCGTTTAAAATAAAATCAGAAGAATTTTGGGATTTTTGAGACAAGATTACTTGGAAATTTGAAAACTTGTTTTTGTGAAAATGTTATTGAAGAATCTTCTTTTCATAGATTTTGAAAGTGGGTATAAGGAATTTACCTGAGATGGGATCAATTGAGAGGAATTTGCTTTGTCCTCTTGTTTAGTAGAGATCATTCTTGGCTGAATAGACTCTCAAAGTTATTTTCTGAATGACTCCGGCATTTCTATGAGGTATTGAAATAGTTCAGCATTTTTGGGAACTAGTTTAAGAAATTCATCAGGAATTTTCTAGGTAGAAGCAAAGGCTGGGATTTTTGTTTGGGAATTTTTGGAAGAAGTGATATCTTGTACTTCTTCGTCTATCAAGGCATCAAAAACGGATTTGTATTCTGGAGAATTTTTGGGTATTTATTTTCTTTTATTTTTTGCCTTTCTAGGCATCGCTCCTGGAATGTAAAAATTCTCTAGTTAGAAAATCTAGAATGAAATTTGTATCTCCTTTTATGTATTCAATATCAAAATAAAAAATGCTCAAATAGCTTGTCATCGGGCAAAAATTTGTTTGGATGCAAGATTTTGAACATATTTTTGTAAAACATCTTTTACACTTTTGCAATCGATTCTAAGAAGAAATTTTTGATTTAATAAATCACTTTGGAATTTTTGAATGCATAGAACAATACTCAAAATTTCTTTTTTAATAGTAGAATAATTTTTCTGGGTATCATTCTAGTGTGCAGAAGTATATTGTACAATACACTCTTTCCCCTCTTGCTTTTGTTTAAGAATACCACCATATCCTAGATCAGAAGCATCAGTTTCAATAATTTTTGGAAGATTGGGATATGCAATGTGTAAACATGGAATATCTAATACTTGTTTCTTAATAGTACGAACAATATTAGTATGTTCATCAGACTACGGAACAAGATTTTTCTTAAGCCTATTATGAAGAGGTTTAGCTAGTCTATTGATATTTGGACAGAAATCTAAAACATAACTAAGGCTTCCTAAAAACTTTTGTAATTATGTTTTATCGAAAATTTTATCAGGGAATTTATTAACAAACTGAAGAGATCTTTCAATAGGGGTTATTAATCCTTGTGATATATAATAACCCAAAAAACAAATTTTTGTTTGAAGAAGTGACATTTTTTATTTAGAAACTACTAAACCATTTTTCTTTGTAACATAGGATAAGGTTTTGAGGTGTCTAAAGTGTTCATCTAAAGAAGAAGAAAATATTAAAACATCATCAATATAAACACTACAAAATTTGGAATATTTATTGAAGATGTCATTTATAATTCTTTGAAATTCTGATGGGGTATTTTTTAAACCAAAAGGTATCACATTCCATTCATATTGCTCGAAAGAGACCGTAAAAGCAGTTTTGTAGCGATGATTTTTTGAAATTTGAATTTGCCAAAAACCTGATTTCATGTCAAATTTTGAGAAAATTGAGGCAGAATGAAGTTTTTGTAATAAATCCTTTTTATTGGAAATTGGCTATCTGAATCATTTTAAAGCAGAACTTAAAGGCTTATAATTAATCACAAGCCTAGGAGTACCTCTTTCTATTTCAAAATTTTTGTTGACATAAAAGGCAGCACAACTCTAGGAAGACCTAAATTTAGAAATCAAACCTTTTTGTTCTAGATCCGGAATTTCTTTTTTACAGTGTTCCTCTAATTCAGCATTCATCTGAATAGGTTGAGCCTTTGTCGGAATTTGTCTTTCATCAAAATTTTTTTCATAAGGAAGATCAACAATATGTTGTTTTCGTTCCCAAAAAGCATTCGGAAAATCTGAACAAATTTCTTTTTCAAAAAGACTTTGTAATTTTGTAATTTTGCTTTTAATCTCAGGGGTTTCTAATTGGTTTTCTAAACGTTTAAAAGAGGCAATTTTCTTAAGATTATCAAGATGAAAACTTTTTCCTTTAATTAAAACATTAATAGTATTTTCATGGATGGAACAGGTCTTCATAAGATTTAAACTTCTAGTTTTTTGTTTTTCAATAAATTGAAAACTTAATTTTTTTAGAATTGTATTTAAAAGAAATTCCGTTTTTGCTTACTTTGAAAGGAGTAATTAGATTAATAAAAGGTGTTCCAAGAATCATAGTATGATGTATGTTATCAACTAAAACGAAAGAACTGTGAGAAAAATATCATTATTTAAAATTGAAGCTTCAGTTTTAGAATCTATTTTTAACTTAGAATTATTTGTAGCTAAAAGTTTTGCATGAGTATTTTCACAAAATTTTTTTAGTATTAAACCGATTTTAATGCAATTTAAATTTGCTCCAGTATCAAACAATGCAATGGTATCAATTTTAAAGTATTATGAAACAACAAGAGTAATTTTAATAAAATATTTTCTAGAAGTAATTTCTCTTAAAACAAAAAGAAAATCTTCTAAAATTTCAATATTCTGAATATCATGATCTTCTTTACTAGAAGTATTATTCGAATCAAAATCATTTTGTAAAGATTTAGAAAGAAGCAATTTTAGAGTTTGGGAATCACTCATTTGTTTTTCTTTTAGCTCTCTCAATTCTAATTTTACTTCCTTAATCTCTTTTTGAATATCATGGATAGAGACATGTTTATTTTTTATTTTCTTACCTTTATCAAGGATATGGGTAAGATTGTAGGTATTGTTTGATGTGTTAGGAAGAATAGAAGGTTTTTCTTCTGTTTTTTCTACATTGCTTTGACTAAGGGAATTTAAGAGTTTATCTAAATTTTCTTTCTGAATCTGGGTATCATTTATATGTTTGACAACATCTAAAAGGAATTCTTGCTCTTTAGTAAGGGCATGTATTTGTTTTGTTGTTTCACTATCTGAAAAATTGGATGAACTAGTAACTAACTCATCAATCTGTAAGGGTTTTCTATCTTCAGAATCAGAAGAGAAACTTTCTAGTTCGGAATCAGAAGAGTTTATAAGTAAGTTAGAGATTCTATACATAGTTTCTTCATCGAGTTGAATTTTATGCAATTTTTAATTTATTTTACAGAATTTAGAAGTATGACCCTTTTGCCATATTTGTAACAAGTGATATCTTTATACTTACTAGTGGATGCTAATTTCTTGAAATTTTGTTGTTTGGATCTTTTGTAATGAGGTTTTTTGTAAAACTCATCATGGGATTGGGAAAATTTTCTTCCTTTGTAGGCTTTAGAATCTTTTGGGTTTGTATTATTATTATACGATTTATTTTTGCAGTTCCTTGTGCAAGAAGATGGTTTGCTGGTATTGATATCAAAATGTTGACAAAAAGAACCTAACTCTTATTTGGTTCGTTTTAATTCCCATTTTAGGTGTTTTTGGAGTTTTAAGTCTTAGCAGATTTTGAGACCCTCTTATTGGGTGAGACTAATCAATTCACCATAAGTGAAATCATTATAGGGTATGATATATTGCCCTGAGGGATCACCTACAAAGTGTAGGGAAATAGTCAGAATTAAGGTTGCAACTGCATCATGTTTAGGATTTCATTGTTCATCTAGTTTAAGCTAGCCTGAGAACCCCACTATAAAGAGTTCAGCAATGATCTTATCTTCGGTTCCTATTTGGGTTTTATAAGCATTGGCAGTCATAGTCATTTGCTGTAAAAAACTAAGAATACCATATTCAGTAATTCCATCTATGTTCCAATCATAGACAAACAAGGCATTGAAACAGGATTGAGCTATTAGTTTAATTATATCTATATATGGTGCGGGAATTATTTGTAAAGATTTTTGGACTTGTGAGGACTGTCTCCAAGTCATTCTATTGATTTCAGGGATGGGTTTCTGAAATTTTCTTGAGGCATTATTATCATCAGAATCTTGACTGATTGCATTTATTCTAGAAGTCGGAGTTTCCAGGGTAATCTGGTTGGAATATGTAGGTTGGTTAGAACTACTGGTACTTGGACCAATTTTTCTTAATTGGTCCTGGATGGCTTTGAAGAACTCAATTTTATTATCCTGGAATTTTTGGATACTATTTTTAGACATCTGAAAGGGTTTAAAATGAGATTTTTTATTTTTGAATAGGTTTTAGAGGTTTGGGGATCTAAAAAACTATGGGTTGTTTCCCTAAATGTTTTTCTATACGATCAAGTTGTCTTCCTAAGATGTTGAGATGTGTATTTGAAAAGTTATTTTGAATAATGATATTTTTTATGTTGGTTTTTTCATCACTACTCGGGTTTTTAAGAGGAATGGCATTTATGGTCTAATCACTAAAATGGACTTTTATACCCTGAAAAGGTGGATGTGTGTACTGGATTTTCCTAGAATCTATAATGGTTTCCTATTCAGGGGTTTTGTTCCTAATAGTAACTGTATTAGCAGATTTAAAAGGATAGTCTATGGAGTTTTGTGAAGCATAACATTTAAACCAATCAAAAAATAGAATATGAGTTTTATTTTCACAAACAAATTCATAAAATTAGTCTTGAACATTTTTCCTGGTGTATGAAAAAAATTTTAAAAACCAAATTCTTTTTTCATAGTTATGTTCAGCATAAAAATCATCATGCAAGAATGTTTTGTCAACTTGAAATTCTTTTTCGATAACATTGAATTCATGAACTAAATTTTCAGTTATGGCCAAAAAAAGTCGAGCTTGTTGGTTCTTGTTCAGGTTCAGCTTGTTTGGGCTGATCATAGGTATTTTGGACTTGAGTTGAGGAACTCTCTATCCTTGGGTTGATATAAACATATCTAAGAACTCTCTATCCTTGGGTTGATATAAACATATCTAGGTATTTCTGAGGTATAGTCTACATTTCGTAGGATGGTATTGGTAGGTATATCAGATGTGGAATGTCTAGGCATATATGGTACATTAATAATCGAAGGAAGTTGTGAAATTCTTCATAAATCTACAGTTTCTGATGTGGAAGATTCGTCAGAGTATCTATTGCTAGTAGATCTTCTATTAAAAGAGAGCCTAACTCTCTCATCATGGTATTGAGTTATTTGTTTTAATTGGTTATTGGGCCTTAGGAGCTCAATGGGCTCAGGCCGAGTAATTTATTCTAAAATTCATTCTTCTGGAAGAGATATTTCTCCCTATTAGATGCTCTTAGGTGTTACAGCATTTGCTCTAGTAAGATCTATTTGTAAAAGAAGAGTTTCACCTTTTTTACTATGGAATCTAGCACCTGTATCAAAGGTAGATATCATAGCTTTATAATGAACTCTAAAAATTAAAGCAATTGGAATAAAACCTTCAAACATTTTGTAATTATGAGTTTTGATTTGTAAAACTAAGGATTTTAAGATATTTTTATCATGTAAAGAAACAGAAAAGTTTGGATAACAATCAAAAGATATAGGACCCATACATAGACTGGATTCAATAGAACTTAACAAGGAATCTTCAAAATTTGTGAATTTAGTATCTCTAAGAACGACAAAAATAGAAGTATTTAAGTCTTCTTTAGTTAGAGGTTTAATACCTATTTGAACTAATCCTATATGAACGTATTTATATTTTCTATCTACGTATTTTTTTTAAGGAATTTTGACTAAGTAACTAGATAGTCTCGAAAGGTTTGGACAGTTGTATGTTCCGTTCTTCAGTTTTGATAGTAAAATCAGTTCTAAAGAGTTGGTATTTAGAAGTTTTATAGATTTGATCTCTATTAATTTTCGGTATTTTCTAATTATCTATTCCATTTTCAAAATCTTCTATTATAATTTCTTCACTATTTACTATCTTCTTAGAATCGTTGGAAGCGGTGGAAGCAAAATTAGAAGATATAGTTCTACAAAAAATGGAGTCCATAACTATAAAGATTTTATAAAGAAAATTTAAAGTCTCTCTACAATCCTAAGCAATTTCTGGGTTTTACGGCTTCTAAACTTAAGGACTTACTTTCCGGACCTTCCTAGACAAAGAATACTTAAGAGATCTTAAAGATCTGAACTCAAACTTTATAGATATGAAAAACAGTTTTTGATATACTACCCCCTTCCCCCTCACCCAGGCTCTGATACTAAGACACCCAAAGATCTTAGGGGAAATAAATGTGCAGAAATATAATAGCTTAAGGCAGAAGAAATAAATAACAGAAAATTAAATAAAGCAGAAATTTAAATTAAATGTGCAAAAAATTAAAAGAAATAAATGCAGAAATTTAAGTGTGTCTCTTTTATCACCATATTAGATCTGGGCATACTTTTACAAGACACTACTTTAAATAAATAAATAAGTAAATAAAATAAATAAATAAATAAATACAGAAAATAAATTAGGCTACAGAGCCAGCCATAGAATAGAAAATTATTAAATATAGAATTTTTATTTAACTAGTATGAAATTTAAATTACAAAAGCATAAAACCTTACTTAGTATTTGGAAAACCGAGATACAACAATTAAGGTAAGGTATGAGAGAAATGTGTTTATAAATTTTGGTGTTTATCCTTATAAGGAAGAGAGAAGAGCTTTTAGAGAGAGAGAGAGAGAGAGAGCCTCCTAGAAAGAGTTTTCTAAATCAGGTTTTTAGCAAATTCAAATTTCAAAAAATTATCACTACAAAACTGCTTTCATGGTCCCTTTCGGACAATATGAATGGAATGTGATATCTTTTGGTTTAAAAAATGCCATTTAAGAATTTCAAAGAATTATGAATGACATCTTTAATGAATATTCCAAATTTTGTATTGTTTATATTGATGATGTTTTAATATTCTCTGCTTCTTTGGATGAACACTTTAGATACCTCAAAACATTTTTCTATGTTACAAAGAAAATTGTTTTAGTAGTTTCTAAATAAAAAAAATGTCACTTTTTCAAACAAAAATTCGTTTTTTGGGTCATTATATATCACAGGGATTAATAACCCCTATTAAAAGATCTTTTTAGTTTGCTAATAAATTTCCTGATAAAATTCTCGATAAAACACAATTACAAAGGTTTTTAGGAAGCCTTAATTATGTTTTAGATTTTTGTCCAAATATCAATAAACTAGCTAAACCTCTTCATAATAAGCTTAAGAAAAATCTTGTTCTATGGTCTGATGAACATACTAATATTGTTCGTACTATTAAGAAATATGTATTAGATATTCCATGTCTACACATTGCATATCCCAGTCTTCCAAAAATTGTTGAAACTGATGTTTCTGATCTAGGATACGGTAGCATTCTTAAACAGAAGTAAGAGGGAAAGAATGTATTGTGCAATATACTTCTATACACCGAAATGATACCCAGAAAAATTATTCTACTATTAAAAAAGAAATTTTGAGTATTGTTCTATGCATTCAAAAATTTCAAAGTGATTTATTAAATAAAAAATTTCTTCTTAGAATTGATTGCAAAAGTGCAAAAGATGTTTTACAAAAATATGTTCAAAATCTTGCATTCAAACAAATTTTTGCACGATGACAAGCTATATTAAGTATTTTTTATTTTGATATTGAATACATAAAAGAGATACAAATTTCATTCCAGATTTTCTAACTAGAGAATTTTTACATTCCAGGAGCGATGCCTAGAAAGGCAAAAAATAAAAGAAAATAAATACCCAAAAATTCTCCAGAATACAAATCCTTCTTTGATGCCTTGATAGATGAAGAAGTACTAGATACCGCTTCTTCTAAAAATTCCAAACAAAAATTCCAGCCTTTGCTTTTACCTAGAAAATTCCTTAAACCAGATCCCAAAAATGCTGAACTATTTCAATACCTCACAGAAATGTCAGAGTCATTCAGAAAACAACTTTGAGAGTCTATTCAGCCAAGAATGATCTCTACTAAACAAGAGGACAAAGCAAGTTCCTCTCAATTGATCCCCTCTCAGGTAAATTCCTTATGCCCACTTTATGTGAAAGAATCTTCAAAAATACTTTCAAAAAAATAAGTTTCAAATTCCCAAATAATCTTGTCTCAAAAATCCCAGAATCCTTCTGATTTTATTCTAAAAGATATTTTTCTAAATATTATAAATACAGAAAAGGGTTTCCATGAACCAAATCCCTTTGATACTTTAGAAAACTTCTTTGGAAAAAGATGATTTTATAAACCAACTGATTTAACAAAAACTCCAATTTTTTATCAAAGAATTTTAGAAATAACAGAATATGCTTCTTTCAAAAATTTCTTTTATAATGAACAGCAGATTGATCCCGCATATTCCACTTGTAAAATTCACAAGGTTATTGTTCAAGGAGATTGGAAATTTGAACTTTCTCAACCTCTCTATTTTCCATAAGCCTTCAAAAATTTGCCATTTTTTGATACCATGTATAATTACTGGGATTACCAGTAAGCTTGGTTTAATGCCTTTACAATCCAAAATACCAGAAAAATCTCATACTTGGTTATTCTATTTTGATACCACTTGTAATCCCTCCTCTTTTTCTTCATGGTGGCCCATGTGGTAGGATAAGTTTGGCACAAATCTCGAATTCCTAAAGACACGACCTTATATTATCAAATCCTTTAACCTATTCAAAACCCATTATACACCAAGCCCAGAAGAAAAAAGGCTTTCAGCCCTTTGCCTTTTTCATTCAAGGTTCTATTTGCCTTGGGTCTTTGCTTGGATCTTAGATTATTCTGAACATCTGATTCCCATCATCAGAATGAGATTCAAGATCAAATAGTAGGACAAATTCAAGATTTCATAAAGCTTAAATCCCAATGAAGTTCTGATTTGGATTCATGAGCAGAAGAAGATTACTTCATAGCAAATTCCTTTCCAGTCAAAAGAACAAACTCAATTCCTTGCTCAGAAATCCCAAATGGCTACAGCAAAAACTCTTGAAGAGATATAAGCTATTCTTCAAAAATTTGCACCAAGTTCTTCATCATCCAAGACCTCATCAAATTTAGGACCAGCTATTAATCTGGATGATGATGACGATCTTGATTTTTGCCATACTGATTTCTTTGGCAATAGTGGATATTAAAAAAATATTGCTGAAAAAAGAAAAATATCATAAAAAGAATTTATCAAGGGTGAGCATAAAAAAAAATTTTCAGTCTTAAAATTCCCGGTAGAGAAGTTAAAAATAGCAGTTAATAATCAAAAATACCCAGTAGAGAAGTTAAATCTACTACTGTAGTAGAACTGTTCAATATTCCAAAAATACCCTTGTGTAATATTCAAGTTGACTATATAAGGAAGACTCCTCTCATTTATGAGGCATCTAAGCATTTAGAAAACTCTCTCTAGGAGGCTCTCTCTCTCTCTCTCTCTAAAAGCTCTTATATATATATTATATATGTGTGTGTGTGTTTTTTTTTTCTTTTTGGGAGCAAAAAGCTCGCTTTTACTTGCATCTATTTGTAAATTGTCATGTAAAAGAGAATCAATATTAGTGGTGTTAACACTATGACTATGGAGGGAAAGTGTTGAAAGTAAAGGAATAAGAGAGATATCACATTCTTACCGATCGCAAAAGAGATCATTAGCTCAGTGTTCTCAAGGCAATGAGATCATGCAAAAGTCTAAATATTCTTAATGATGGCCAAAAAACATGGCATAATTGAATATCCAGAAGACCTCTTAGTGATCTCCTTAAATGACAATCACACGTCTAGAGATCACGAGATTATCAATCCTAGGCATTCTTTAGGCCATATCCAACATTTAATACCTGGACAAAGGGTAGGTTCAGAGCATGAAATGCCCAACCGACGAAATGAAGGGCATGCGGGCAAATGTGAACTACAAGGGACGATTGTGTCCTACTCTGACATGATAGGCTGATCGCATTAGACAAAGGATTACTAATAGAAATGACTCCAACCTGTCACTTGATAGTAATCAGTAGGCAAAAAGGTAAGAGAATATAGAATTATAAGAAGGAGATCTTCATGCATGTAAAAGTCAAAATAACCTTAACATCTTAAACTACATTTCCCTTAACATTTTATTCTTTTGATCATCTCCCCCCAAATCTAACTTGGCCATCGGAGTCGGCACACCGGGGGCACTCCATTATCCCATTCTAACCATTTTTGTCCACATGATTCCCTGATTGAAGATCAAGTGTTATCATTGGTACAGTGAGCATAAACCCTATGGCAGAGGAAGAGGGAAATGACAGGAAGGAAAACCCTATACACCAAATGTTAGAGATGTGCCTAAAAGGCAATCGCCTTAAACACTTAGTGTACACATTCATAAAGGCATTCTTTCATTATATTAGTATTCATTTGCATATGAATTGATATAGATCTTAAACTGATTAATGAAAGTCCATGATATGAAACATAGCATGAAAGAAATCATGATGTGATCATGATAATGAGATTCCTATCATGTGTAATTATGTTAGTATCTAAATTATCCCTAGTCATAGGATTAACAAGATGGGACATTGTTGATCCGGATAGACTAGCACATGTTATATTCCTTGATTAGATCAAGCAGTAGATCTCATAAGCCATGAGCATGAGATGTTCAACGTTAACATGTGTATACTTGGTAAGAGTAGTCAAGTACATTGGATGACCTACTATGAGACAATCATATGGATTATCTATTCAAATGTGAATGATAGTCTCATTATAGCAATGGTGCATGTATCCTTAGACTTGAGGTACTCAAAGATATCTTGGATATTGATTCTGTACTTTGACTCCATTCCTTGTTGCCTCATAGAGGTCGGTCATAGGGTGGTGATTGGGTGCAGCTTGAGGTATTCGAAGGTATGCGCACAGTTGCCCACATGTGTCACTTAAATGGCCTGAATGGCCATTTAAACCACATTACTATTCATAACTCCCACTTTCTCCTATCTTCAATTTGGATCTATTTTTCTGATTTTCTTTTGGATCTAAAAGACCCCAAAAGACAGAAAATAGACAAGGAAAAATTTTTGGGAGAAGAAAAATTTTTGAAGACAACAAGAAAATTAAAGAGTTTAATTTTCTTCTCATATGAACATACACCATTGCTAGCACTTTGAGGTATGTTCAAGCCATCTCCTTAGTGGTTTCATCCTCTCATCTTCGTGTGGATATTGCTAGAGACAATCCAAGACTGGATTGTTGTGGTTTGCTACAACCTAACAAGGTGAGAAGTTGAAGAAAAATCAAGAAATTATAAAGGTATAAATTCTGAATTTTCTTTGGTTAAATTAGTTTTAATTGGCATATGTATAATCCTTTGATTTGGGTTTTGAAAAATTTTATTTTCCGTTGCGTAATATGTATGTGATACATGCTTAAAACCCATCAATATCATGGTATCTCACTTCCAATAATCTCATAGAATATAATTAGACATAAAACTTCATCACCTTTCTCCTCCCATAACCTCTCTTCTATAGATTTCCAACCAAACAACCCAATCACCTCATATAGCTTCATAATGATGTTAAAGAGATGGTTTTCATGGATTTGCTTACCTCTTGAAAGCAGAAACTACCCTTGATGATGCAAGGAACTTGTGGGCTCTTTTGCACTAAGTTTCTCTCTCCTACAAAAACTCACCAAAGACAATTATTTCTTCAAAACTTGCTTTGATTGTGTTTTCTCTCTTGGTTTGGTGTTAAATCACTCACAAATCCCTGAAGAATCTCTCATATATGGCTCTTAGGTGTCTAGTATCTATTCTTGGGGTTGAAGAATGAAAAAGATGACGAAAAATGAAGATACGATCCTGGAAAAATCTTATATATAGCCCTTTCACGGTCATGAATATCAATATTCATGGTCATGAACAAAACCTTCATGGCCATGAATATCTACAGTAAAAACAATCAATGCTTATCTTTGATCACGATGTTCATGGCCATGAATCACTTCGTTCATGGGCGTAAAGGCTGATTTTTCACACTTCATTTGTTTCATCCCTCTCTTCAAACCAAAGTCATAATTGACCAATGTACGATACATATACCTCAAATATACCATCATATACCTCATGCATATCCTCATATACCTACATTACACCTCTCATATGATCACTTTAAGTCACAAAATTATGCATAACAACTAACCCCTAGTTAATGGGTGTTACAGATTACATATTATACACCCAATAATAATAATGAAATTGCTAATGCTCAAGATCAGAAACCAGTAGAAAACTGAAAGAGGGAAAAGGAAATGGACATAGTGTACTTCTTGCTGGAGTACAACTATTGGTTGACAGCATATATATGTTCCGCTTACATATTAATGTTCTTTGGATTTTCCCTTTTTATTGTTTAGCTTCATTCTGATGGTGGTGATACTTCTTCAAACTTTCAAATGTAGATTTGGTAATATAATATGATCTAGAATATAATTGAAAGGCACAATAGGAGTTTATCTTTTATGAAGAATCTTTTTATAAGTCATTGAGTTCCAATCAAATGCTCTACATTGTAAAGTTGAATTGGATTAAAAAAACACATTAACTTTTGTTTTATTTGATTTATCAAGATATTTATTGAAACAAATATAGAAGTTGTTAATCTGGAGATGCTGCAGACAAGGTGCTTGAGGATATGTTGCTAAGAGTTTTTGGGTTTTTATTATGAACGAGTAAAAACAATTTTCCAATTTTTTAATGCATTTAAAGGCCTAAATTGTAATAAGAAGTGATTCATACTTAACAATTGCATTGTGAAGCACTCTTAGATGTATCATGAAAATTAGGATCGAATAGAGTAGAGTCACAACAAATAATTTGAGAAAAAATAATAATAAAATGAATACTCAGATTTTATGTAGAAAACTCCTATTCAAATCAGGGTAAAAACAATGAGTAAGGATAGAAGAATTTCACTATAAAAGAAAATAGGAGATTACAACATCTCCCTAATTTAAGGAGTGAACAATTAAAATCTCAGTCAAAAAATTAGGAGAATAACAATATATATTTTTCTCTCTCTCTAATTTTTCTTTTCTCTCTCAATTTTTCACTCACTTGTTGCTCACTTTGTTGTATGTCTTTGGAAGAACTGAAGTACTATTTATAGGCAAAAATGCTTGCCTAAAAGTGGACCACAAGTGACCATGTTGGCCATACAATTTGCTTAGGCACCATACGACTTGATCAGCACGTTGTAAGAAGCTTCAATTTACTGGGCTTTTAGTTTTTGCAATAGGCTGACTTTAATCAACAAATCTCCCACTTGAAGATTTGATTGAGTTAATGATATCTTCACACCATTCTTTCTTTATTCCATGTTACTTATGTTTCTATTAGGCTACTAGAAGATTGATACCAAATCAACTTATCAACATTGATTGCCTTTGTCATAAAATCTATTAGGTTTTCTTTTTTATGAATTTTCTACAAATCCATTGTTCCTTCCTCAACTTTCTCATGAACTAAGTGTTCTAGATTCGAATGTGTTTTGTTTTGAAATGAAAAGTTGAATCTTTTCAAGTTGCAATGTATTTTGACCATCCCAAAAAAGAAAAATCTTCTCTTGTTCATGCTTGAGTTCATCCAATGTCATTTTCAACCACATTGCTTTTAGTACTTATTTTGCTTATGTTGTTGACATAGGCATAACTAATTGCAGTTTTGAAACCCAGCTTACAGCTCTGCTAGCAAGAATAAACACATATCTAGTGGTGGAGTTTTTTTTTTTTGTCAAGATCACCTATATAATCATGTTCAACATATCCTCTGACAGTAAAGTTTGATTCCCCAGAGCACAATGTAACATTTGTGGTCCCTTTATTATATCTCATGACCCTTTAACAACATTCCAGTGGTATTTACTAGGATTCTCCATGTATCAACTAATCACTTCTACTGTATTGCAATATCTGGTCTTGTGCATAACATAGAGAACATCATACTTCCCACTACTTGGTACTTGAGACATCCCCATCCTTTTTGCTTCAATGCTAGGACTTGTACTGGAGGATAACTTGAAATTAATAAGAAGTGGGGTTGAAATTACTATCTTGCATATTGAAGCATTGCAAGATCTTCTTCGAATAGTTCTTTTGTGAAAGTCAAATCTTCCTATTATTTTTATCTCTATGAATTTGCATCTCTATAATCTTTTTTGCCTCATATAAGCCATTCATTTCAATCTTGTTTGTCGGTATTAGAACCATCAAGATAAAGTTCCACGATGTCACATTTCACACCATTCAACAAGTGAGACATATAGAAGGCCTGAAAAAGAACTTGTTGTCTTTAGGTTAACTAGATGACCTTGGCTGTAGGGTTGAAGCTAAAAAAGGAATCATGAAAGTGATTTCGAGGCATGCCTATACTAATGGTGATAAAAAGGTGGTTAGTAACATGTGCATGTTCAGTGGTTTGCTAGAAGGAGAAGCATCAGTTGCTTCAAGTAGTTCAAATGAAAGATCAACAATGGTGTGACATCATAAACTTGGGAATAGGTCTGAGCAAGGAATGAAAATTTTTGTAGAATGAAATCTAGTTACAAAACTCACTAAGGTGTCCTTACCTTTCTATGAGCATTGTGTTACAAGTAAGTGCAACAATTGAAGTTTAACATATCACATTCTAGAAGTAAAGAAATTCTAGAATTGCTTCACATTGATGTATGGCAAGCACCTGTTACATCTCTGAGTGGAGCAAAGTACTTTATGTCCTTCATTAATGATTATTCTATAAGACATTGGGTGTATTCTATCAAAAGGAAGGTAGATGCATTTTTAGTCTTTAAAGTATTCAAAGAGCAGGTAGAGCTTGACTTTGGAAAGAAGATCAAGTGTCTAAGGAAAGAAATTGGAGGAGAATACACCATCCATGAGTTTGCCAAAGTTTTTAATGAATAAGGCATCAAAAGGCAATTCACTACAGTATATGCTCCTCAACAAAATGGAGTGGCAGAACGGATGAACAAAACATTATTGGAACAAACAAGAGCAATGTCGAGACCTATAGGCTTGGAAAAATCTTTCTAGGCAAAAGTAGTCAATACCACTTGTTATGTGATAAATTAGGCACATTCAATAACAATTGAGTTGAAGACACCAAGGGAAATATGGATTAGGAAGAAGGTTGACTATTCAAACCTCTATATATTTGGAAGTCCTATGCATGCAATGTATAATGCCCAATAAAGAATAAAGTTGGATCCAAAATCTAGGAAATGTTTGTTCTTGGGGTATGCTAATGGAGTGAAGGGATATCGCTTGTGGAATCTCACTGCCGATAAGGTTATTGTCAGCAAAGATGTTATCTCTTTAGAAGATAAATTGAAAAAATAAGAAAGTGATGACATCATGGTGAAAGAAAGTTCAGAGACTATGGAATTACACTTGGAAAAGGAACTTGAACAAATGAATTATTCTAAAGCAGCACAAGAGCACAAGGAATAAGAACTATTTGTGTTTGACAGCTCAAAACCTCAATAATCAGATCACTTGAGAAGACAACCAGGTAGGCACTTAGAGTATGTTATAGAGAACAATGTGAGCCATCAACTCTTCAAGAAGCAATGAGTCATTTAGATGCATCTCAGTGGATGACAATAATGCAAGAGGAAATAAAAGCTCTTTATAAGAATCAAACTTGAAAACTTGTGTTATTACCACGAGGAAGAAAGCCTATTAGTAAAATGTCCTTTTTTAGTGTTATTTTGATAATGTTTTAAGTTTCAAGTCAATTGGAATTTGTTTGCTATATGAACAATAAACTCAAAGGCTGAAGAAGTGTAAGTCCCGCTCGGGACATTGTTTTCACTCGGGATCTAGACCTCACTCGCAGGACAAATGGACCTTGAGATCTAGTGGCCAGTCTTGCTAGGATAATGAAGCGTCAAGATCAGGACAAGTACAATCCCGCCTGGGACCATAGGAGTCATGACTGGGAGATTTGAAAAGACATGACCGTTGGAAGGCGGCTCAACCATTTTGACTAGAGTACTATCCTAAGTGGGATCCATGTTACAATTGGGATGAGCCCAATTCTCAGAACTTAAAGCTACAGGTCAAATTTTCCAAGGGAATGTCTTGCCCGGAACAGACTTCTCTTGACTGGGATATTTGACTAGGAACTAGCTGTTAGAGCTATCAAGCAATTCCCGAACGTGATGTATACTCTCTCGATCAGGAGACACTATATCCTAACTAGGATACTGCCTTTTCAAACATCATTTAACGCACTTGTAAGAGAATGTTAGGGAGAGTTATGGCACCAAGTTGTAATGGCTAATTGGTGGGTAATTAGTATAAATTCCCTACCAAAAGGGCATTTATGATAACTAATTACTTCCTAAGTATTGAAACTCTTGCAATTTATTTTTCTAGTCTTTCATTTATTAAATTCTGGTTAGGCTTCAAGTGTTAGCTTTAAAAACTTGGGTAATCTTGTATTTGAGTTATGTGTGAGCCAAATTATAAGGAATTGGTTGTTGTGTTGTCCATTAAAACACAAGGGAAAATTTGGGTTTAGTGTGAGCCTTAGAAAAACACATAGTTGTGAGTTAGCTAGCAAAACTCTCAAGTGTGATCTAAGAGATTATATTAGGGTTAATTAATATCCGAGCCTCTATAAAATCCATGTTTTTTTCTTTTCCACACTCTCCTTAACTTTGTTATGTGCTAAAATTTTTAATTTTCCATCAATTCATTCCCCTTCTTGGTGGTTGTTTGGGCAACTGTTGGTATCAGAGCAAGGTTCAACATTCAAGCTTAATCAGCACTAGCAAAGATCAATAAACAGCCAGGGAAAGATTCTAAAGGTTCAAACCATTCTTTGACAATTCCAACTATGCTTTATTGAAATTTTGAATTGAGAGCTATTTGGATAGTGAAAGGATTGATGTATGGGAGAGTGTTTGTAAAAAGTAGATTGCTCCAACAAAGAAAAACGTTAGAGGAGAAGAAGTAATTCTTCCTAGAGATGATTGGCTTGAGACACACAAGAGGGCTAATGGCAAAAACAAGAAAGCCATGACCATCATTGCAAGCTCTCTTTCTCTTGAAGAGTGTAAGAGTGTTCAACATTGTTTAACCACTTATAATATATGGAAGACTTTGGAGCTATCATGAATGCACTAAGTAAGTCTGTTTAAGGAAGATTCAACTCCTAATGAATGAATGAGTTTTTCAAGATGAAGCCCAATAAGTCCATCACAGACATGACCAACCACCTCATTACCATCATAAATGGTATGAAGAAGTATGGAAGACATATAAGCCTTGAAGATGTCAACAATATGAAGGATTATGGTTCAAGAGTGGTGGATATTGAAGAAGCCAATGAGGATTTGAGCACTATTCTCACTGACGTGCTCATTGGTAAGCTTCTAACTCATGAGATGGCTTTTGTTAGGGACAAGGAGCTTACAGTGGAAAGGGAGAAGAAGAAGCCTCTTGTACTGAAGGCAAGCACCACCTCATCCAAAAGTAAAGACTTGGACCTTATTACTAATGATGAGGTAAGTGAAGATGAGGATGAGGAGATAGTAATGCTATCTAGGAAAATCAAGAAAATGATAGTCAACAAGTATGAGACTGTCAAGAATAACAAGCAAAGTGCTTCAAAGTTCAAAGGCTCCTTATCAAGTGAACCTATATCAAGTGATAATAAAGGAGGCCAAGGAAATGTGGCAAACTTGTGATTCATGGCTTTAGAGGACAACTTCATTGAGGTAACTTCTAACTCTTACTCTCATGATTTACATTCTTGTGATGATGATATTGATGGTGATGGTGATCTCATTGAGGTCATATGTAACGTCCAACGATTTAAGCCCTGATCGCGCGTAGCTGTAAGCGGGCACACTGGTCTTGTCAAAATCTAAATTTGGACCCATGGAAAAAATGACATATTATAAGGGAAAATAAGTAGGGGTATTATTATTTGGAAATTAAAAAGATTGGTGCAAGAACTAGAAAAAAATAAAATTTACCTTACGAACAAGATTAGTATTATTGAATTTATTACGGAAAAATTTGTAAGAATTAGAAAATTATAGGGTGGAAGTGGAATTTCTCATTATTAAAACTTGATCAAGATTAATTAAGTTAATGGACCAATAGGAAGAGAAATTAAACTAATTAGTAGGATTCACACAATTTAACCTTACTATAAAAGTCAATTTTGGGTGGTTTTTTTCTCTTATCACCAAAAGTCATCTTCATTTTCTTCTTTTATCCTCAGTAGCTATCCACCATCCCTTCCTTAACCCTCTATTTTGAGTTCATCAAGCTTCTAAAAGAGAGAAAAAGAAGAATTTAGAAGAGAAAAATCAAGAAATTAAGAAGATTCCACCATAAGTGAGCAACAAAGAAGGAAGGAAAGAAGAGGAAAAACGAAGAGAAGTTGGAGAGGATTTCAACCACCTTGGAGAATCATCAAGGTGAGTTTATTCTTCTCAAAGCAACATTTTTCCTCTTATTTAAGACCCATATGGATGATTGTTGTGTTTGGAATTGGTAGATTAAGGTTATATGGAGATTGTGTGAACTTGTGTTGTGATATGTTGGATTGTTGGGGAATGATGGCACTAGGCCATAGATAATTGTGATTGATGATTTTATGGCTTGAAAACTAAAGAAATGAGACTTATGAAGATGTGTTTGGGGCTGCCTAATGATGGGGAGTTAGAGAGAAGGATGTTTAGAAGTGATTAATGGTGATTATGTAACTTGAAGGTGATGAATGTTTAGGAAACGAACATGGAATAAATGGGGTTGATTTGTTTGTGAGGAATGAAGTGAGTGACTATTGATTATAAAGAACATAAATAAGGCAAAGAAAGGAAGAAATAAAGTTATAAAAAGGGGTAGAAAAGCATTAAGAAGACTAAACATAATTCATGCATAAGCATTGGTTGAATGTGTTATTAAATGAAATATTGTTGTTATGTTAAGGCCAAACAAGTGGACAGAGAAGTAGCCACTAAGTGGTGGACAAAGGAAAGAAAAAGACCACCTAACAATTGAAGGAAAGATAAGAAAAAGAGGAGCTTAGGGGCTGATTAGGTATGTGCTTCTTTGATAAAATCTTGTATGCCATAATGACTATGAAATTGTGTGAAATGTTTGTTGATGCATGTGATTTGCAATATTGTATGTTAAATTGTTGCCTTTAAAATTTTGTGGTAAAATGGTGTGAAATGTTAAGTTTTATGAATGTGTTTATGATCCGGAAATTTTTGGCATAAGTATGATTACATAAGGTTAAGGAATTAATTAATTTGTAATGAATCCAATAGGTGTCCTGTTACATATGCACAATAATAGTCTTAACGAATTTAATCAGAACTTACGTTGTAGTAATTGGATTGGCATAAAACCAATTGCAAATGAAAGTTAACACATAGTAGTAAAAATTTTATGAGAACAATTGTAATTTGGATTGCAACTACGTCAAATATTAAATACAAAATCGTGGACCTGATAGTACTAATTAAAATACAAGGCAAATTTTGAATGAATATCACTCGGTAATTTAACCATAACTTTTGGTAGAAAATTCAGATTCTAGTAATACATTTTTCAAATTCAAGATAAGACAATATGTCAAAAGTTCACGGAAGACTATATGGCCTAAATCAAACTAGAAATAAGCTTAAATTGAGGCTCAATCCTGGAGCCAAAATCTGCCATAAGTATGAAATTTGCATTTTGGTCTTTTTCATATGGCATGATGTGTATGTATGAATGTTGTTGGAAATTTTAATCTTATTGATACATATGTATATATAATATATTAATATGTGATGTAGGTAATTTTATATGAAATAAATAAATATATTTGTGAGAGAAGGTAAAATGAATTATTATTGCAACAATAATAGAAATAACAACAATAATGTCAAAGCCCAAGTGTGCCTAGTCTAGAACTAGAATAGTGGATAGTTTGGCATGCCAATTAAGGGAAAAAAGATGAAATGTGCACGATAAAATATTGTTAAAGCTAGTAGTAGTATTATTTAAAAAGCCGGTAATGATATTATATAAAAAAGTCGGTGATGGCATTATCTAATAAGTCGGGAATGACAATCCTATATTCCTATTAATGAGTTCAGACACAGATGTTATACGCTTGAATAAAAATAATAAGGAAAAAGAAAGATGTTGTGAATATAGTTAATTATAGTAAGACTTTTGCATTCATATTAAGTATGAAATAATTATGTACACATTACATAAAAGTTGTAATTAAATGTGGAATTTTATTTGTGATGTATGAAATGTAAAAACATGGCATGTATATATATATATATATATATATACACACACACATTACATAAAAGTTAGTAGCTTAGTGCAGATGATTTCTGTTGCACAGGTTCGGAATAATTAAGAAGTTAGGATATTTGTTAGAAGAAGAAAATCTAGTCAAAAGCAGCTTAAAACATCAACTAACTTTCGATATATTTTGTTAAAAGCTTGCAATATTTAATTAAAGATTTCTTCAATATAGAATATAATTAGGTATATTACACAAATATTTTGTGTATAATATTATTGTAAATATATGTTTAATTACAAGATAACAATTATGAATTTTGAAGTGTGCAAACTTTTTAATTGGATGCATGCTTAGTTTAAAGTAAAAATGTTAATATTAATAGTAACAATAAAAAAAATATCAGTGCTTTCACATAGCGAAGTTTTCAATACAAAACAAGCCAGCTTTGCTCTCTTACCTTGCTATTCTAGAGTGGAATATGTTACATCATGAGCTTGGAAGTAGAGAGATACAAAAGGAAAGTGGATTTTCACAAAAGAAATAACTCTAAGTTTAAGGATAATATATACAACTTTCAAAAGCTTATGGAAAAGCTAAAAACTTCCAATATTTCTCTTAAGAAGTCACTGAATGAGTCTTCATCTAGACCCTTAACCAATTCTTTGTTAAAATAAAATAATGCTTTAAAAAACGAGGTTGATGAGCTAAGACTCTCTATTTCAAAATTTCACAAAGGGAAGGAAAATTTGGATACCCTCATTGTATCCCAAAGGTCTTCCTTATTAAGGCATGGCTTAGGCTTTAATGGATCATCATCTTCAATTACACCTAATACTATATTTATCAAAGCTTCTACACCGCAAACCTCTTCTCTTGAGGCAGTTGCCTAAAAAGCAATGAACAAATCACAAACTAAAGCCCATACTCAAAAGAAAAGTAGTAAATGCTCACATGGCTCAAGATGGAAACCTCATAAGTCCAACCATACCTTCCTATATAACAGACATGCACTTAGGAAAGCACCCACCATACATGAGTGTGTATGTTGCTACACCTCTTCTTCTTATGCTTCAAACAAGAAGGTTGGGAGGCTAAACCCCAAGTGAGATGGGAAGAATCTTTTAAGACCAAGCAATGCCATTATTACATGGAGTTTGAGCACATTAACATTCATTGTTTGATTAGAAAATCCCATTGGGATTCTTCTATGACTAACCCCCAATGACCCAAGTTTGTTTAGATACTTAAAAGCCAAACTTCAATTATCGTTTTGTAAGTATGCCTCAAATCTATAAGCAAGCAAAATATGTGGCTATTGGATAGTGGATGTTCAAGGCATATGACCAGAAATATGAGCCTCTTCACAACAATCAAATGTGTGGATAGAGGTAAGGTTACCTTTGGAAACAATGCTAAAAGTAAGGTAATTAGCACTAGTTCCATATGACTTTATGACATTTCAATTATAGTTGATGTTATACTTGTTGATGGTTTAAAGCACAATCTTTTGAGTGTGAGTCAATTGTGTTTTAAGGGAAACTAAGTCATCTTTAGCTCCAATGGATGTCTAGTGACCTCTTCGAATGGTCAAGAAATATTCAAAGGAGAAAGAGAAGACAATATTTACATAATTGACTTAAACAAGTTAACTAATGTATATATTAGTGAAGAATCTTTGCTATGGCATAGAAGGCTTGGACATGCAATCATGGATTTAATTCAAAGTCTTAGTAAGGATGAGCTAGTAGATGGGCTCCCAAAGGTCAAATACATAAAAGACAAGACCTGTGATCCATGTCAAAAGAGGAAGCAACACAAATCATCTTTCAAGCTCAAGAACATTGTAAGTACTTCTAGACTTCTACAACTTTTGCAACTTGATTTGTTTGGACCCTGTAAAGTTGCTAGTTAAGGTGGTAAATACTATGCATTTGTCATTGCTGATGACTGCTCAAGGTTCACTTAGGTAATTTTCTTAGCCCAGAAAAGTGATGCATTTGAAAAATTTCAAGCACTTTGCCTAGAGTAGTGACCATGGCAAAGAGTTTGAAAATGAAAAGTGATACTTTATCTTTAAGATTAGAAGTGACCGTGGCAAAGAGTTTAAAAATGAACTTTTTGAAAACTATTATTTGGAAAATGGTATTTCACATTATTTTTCCATACCAAGAACTCCTCAACAAAATGGGGTAGTTGAAATGAAAAATCGAACATTGGTAAAGATAGTTAGAACAATGTTTAATATGGTTTACCAATGTACTTTTGGACATAAACTACTAATACTGCTTGTTGTACTTCAAGTCATGTTTTCAAAAGACCAATTTTAAATAAAACCTCTTACAAGGTATGAAATGGAAGAAAACCCAAGATTTCATACCTTAGAGTATTTGGTTGCAAATGTTTTATATTGAACACTAAGGATAACCTTGGAAATTTTGCCTCAAAATTGGATGAAGGCATATTTCTTGGCTATTCCACCTCTAGCAAATCTTATAGAGTCTTCGATAAGAGAACTTTAGTTGTAGAAGTGTCTATGTATGTTAATTTTGATGAAACTTATATACTTGATCTTGGGAAAGGTATTACTTTGGATAATGTTGTAGGTACCATGGAGAACCTTAATCTTGATGTAATATCTTCAACCGTCCATACATGCACTATCACACCCATTTCATTTTGATATGTTCATTTTATATATGTCATTCACATGAAACACATGCATACATAGGGATTTTAGCTAGAACGTACTCACGAGGTAAACTTGCCATGAGTCAGTTTATCGCAACAGGAGTAAGTCGTACGTGTCTAGTTATAATTTAAATAAGGACACAAAATATTGAAAATGAAATTAAATAGAATGATTAAATTTGAAATAAATGAAATTTGACAGTTAAATTAATTAGATTGAACAATTTGACTAGATAGTATTTTGACATTGATTAGTACATGTAAAAATGTAAGAAAATAATAATAATAATAATAATAATAATAATAATAATAATAATAATAATAATAATAATAAAAGTAAAAAAAAATGGCTGGAAAAAAAAAGTAAGTCAGCAAACTAACCTTAAATAGTGGTCTGTCCATCCTTGTCCTCCTGCTTGAAGCCTCTTCATTTCCTTCTTTCTCTCAAACTTTCTCTAGCAACAAGACCAAGGAAAATGGACTATTTGAAGGTTAGTTATCACCATGAATTGTTAGTTTTAATTTATGGTTAATAGAAAATGATTTAGGAGGTGCAAACTACTTGATTTCCATGGGCAACCTGCTTGAATTCCGTTTTCATGGCAGAAACTTAGGATCCCATTTTATTTATGTTAAATGCTAATGTTGAAAAAGTTCAAAACACAAAATTGTAGTTTTATGTTTTAGATTTATGGCTATATAAATAGTTTTGCATGATTTGGTATTTGTGAGAAGATATTGGCATCGAACTGAAACTAGTTCAATGGTGGAACCTAGCTGAATCATCTACTGTTTTAATTGATTTTATAGATAGAGTCGATATTTGAGGAAACTCACATTTGTAAATATCTAGGTTATCTAGTTGTATACTAAATTTTAGGACCAGATTGTGGGCGAATGTTGAGTTATGGGTAAGAGAGTCATTTATATTCCATATTTTAGCTGCCTGCTTAGTGTTCTATGTAGGTCTAGTAAGTTGTTTGCCAATTTTGAGCTCCTTATAGATATTATTTGTAAATGGTATATGTCTTAGCTAAATTTTGGCACAAATTTCTCCTCAATATGTTATGTATTTTGTGAGTTATGGCTTTCAAATTTTAGACTGGTTTGGATGCCAATCCTGTTTCTAACCAGTCATAATTACCCCACCATATGATGACCTAAGAAGCAGAATGGATGCAAGCTATAAACATGAAAAATGTTCCATTTTAACATAT
>CATIWF010064693.1:0-21686 GCA_949630135.1 Balakata baccata
ACATATTATGACATTAAAAATTTCTAATATGTAGTTAAACTATCACAAAATGAAAAATTAGAATTATAAATGTAGTATAGGCATTTCATTTAATCATTAATGTGTCCTAAAATATTGTAAAACGAGTGAGTAACCCTTGTTTGGCATTGGGTAGTATAATGTACTACTAGGAGCACTAATTGATATATTAACATGTCAAAATTAATACATATTTATATAAGAAATGGAAAATACTTAACATAAATATATATTATTTAGAGTACTAATTAGTTAAAAAATAAAAAAGAGGGTAGAAGAAAATGTCTATAGAGTTTCTTAGTTTCTTCATTGTTCATTCTTATTAATATAATTTCAAAAAAACCGCGCAATGGACATCACAGCCTAAGCGTTTTTTTTTTTTTTTAACTTGACAGATATGACGATCTCCTTGATTTTCTTTTCAAGTCAATGCTATGGCTCCAAAAACGTTTTATTCAAATTACCTGCTAATACATTTATGTTAATTTAAGTCATTCTCGATATTTAGATAAAATTATAAAACATCAATTTTAAACTATCAATAAACTTAGACTTGTGTTTTTACAATACATTTAATAAATTAGATCACGTTCACAATTATCACAATCAAGCTTAGTCATTCACTATAATAGGAATGAACAATTATCACAATTAAGCTTAGTCATTCACCATAATAGGCCAATTCATTCGTATATCGTGTTTTCATCAATATTTGCATAAATATAACAATAGTTAATTCTACAAAATAGCAAAAATACTAAATATAATTTATTATAAGATTATACAACTCAGCGGATTTATTTTCAACGAAGTACTAAGTTAGATTAAGTTTAATTAAGTCCTTGGGTCTCGGTTCAAAATGTGAAGAGCTTGGATATAGTAATGGTCTGGGTAGAATATAGTTTTGAATCCAACCAAGTGCAATAATAAACAAACAGGTAGATGGAATATAATAGATAAACGACAGTATGATTGAATTAAACAACAGCTAAAAAGCAATGCAATGTCAGAGACTTTAGCTATGGTCAGGACAAATACATGGAGCTTTATTAGTCTTATAATATAAAACCAATGTTTTCTATGTTGAGAACTAAGCTGACAATAGATAATGCATACCTTACTTTTCATGTTTCCCAGTGGTAATTTCACTACACCAAAACTCAAAATAGGGAAAAATAAGCCTTTCAACTTAAAAAAGTAAGTGAAATTGCAAGAGGCACCTACATAATGGGCAACTGATAGCAAAATTATCATTGAAAACTACAGTGTTATCCATCCATATTATATGTGCGTGTCTGCGTGTAAGACGAATCAATATGTTCCCATAAAAAACACATAAGAATAGATAAACAAATAAATATTATGAAAAGTGAGGAACATATGTAGATTGCCTTCAAAAGAAGCTCAAAATTTTGAACTAAGAAGCCACAATAAAAAACTAAAACTTCTACATTTATTCACATTCTTTACTTTTAATGTTAAAATAAAGCAGCAAAAATAAGTGGGGAAAAGGCACAATGACAAAATGCTATGCTCACTTGTCGAACAATATGCATATAACATATATGTATTTAGAAGGCTCATAAGTGATATTTTATCTGTTAGTTAAGAGAAGCAAATGGATCCTTAGATAAACCAAAACCAATGGTGTCATTACAGCAACAGCCTGAAAATCGGGATGAGAAACATGACATTTGAGACATATACTTAACATTCAAAATGTCGGGTAAATTATACCGACGATACCCTAACTATGTAAATCGTAACAACTTGGTACTTCAAAAATTATTTGTAATATATAATTACCACAACTTTTATTTTATAACTAAAATAATATTTGAAATACTGAATTGTTACAATTTATATAGTTGGAGTACCGTTTATGTAATTCACCCTTAGAATGTCTAAACCAACCTAAATTAATGCATTACCTCTATTGAGGATATCAATTTTTGTCCCCATAAATGTAGTATCTTTCCATTCTAGAAAACTAGATATGGCCAAACCAATATAGAACCGGCTGAATCAAATCGGCGGTCAACAATTCCGGACTAGATCCGAACCGGACCTTCTGGGGGGCTAATTCTGGGCTAGTTCAGCCGATTCACGAATCGTGAACCAGCGGTTCTTGTTTGAAACCGTTGATTCTAGTTCTGAACAAGCCAGTCTATAAAAAAAATTTTAAAAAAAATTTTTGCGCCCCTCTAGCAGCAAGCAGGTGGTGGGCCTCACATGTCTGGTCATTTGTGTAATGCCCATGAAGTTGGCCTAGAAGATCATGTAGTATATGAAGAATATTTTGGTAATTAAACATAGTGATATAAAAAGGGTTAGAGCCTAACTAGAAAATGAATTGATTTAATTTAATAAAAAGTAAACAGGAAAAAGCGTGATCACGAAAGTTTCTCAATCATGATTTTTACCTAAGTAGTAACTCTATAAAATTGCAATTCCACTTCGTCTCTTTCGCTTTTTCAAAACCCTAGCCGCCCCTTCATATTATAATACACTCAAACAACTCTCTCATTCTTTCCCCATTGCTTTTCCTTAGATTATATATAAGAAAAACACATTAGACATAAGATTTAACAAGATTTAAATAAAAGGGTTTTTAGGGATTTTGCTTTGGAACACAAGTCTTATGCTTGGACGGATTTGGAGATTGAGATTCTCCATTGTTGTAGACCTGAAATGGTAAAATTCATGAACTTCTATTGATAGGAGAAACAAATTTCAATTAAAAACAGTTGTTAAATGAGGTTTCTTAATTTATTCAGTTAAAGGTTAGGGTTTTATATTAGATGCATATTTTCTAAAGAATAGAATGTGTTTGGATCTGTTTGTGACCTTTTGGCTCATGTCTTTATAGTAGGAAACGTAACAGAAGGTGGAAGCAACCACCTAGACGAGTGAGAATGGTAGAATACGCGGTTGTGCCTCTATAGTTAAAGGTTTGTACATACAATTATATTTATTCGCTTACAGTCTATATGCTTGATGATAAATAAATATTCTAGGTTTTATGTTGCAGTTCTATCCCACAGTTATTAGTTTGATGGATTGAAAATTGATTATATGAATTAAAGCCATGAATTATTTTGTCAATATCATGCTAATTCGAAAGAAGCGTGGAAATGAATTATGCCATGTTAATAATGGTGTTCTGGACTATAAATTTGTTTTATGGTATTTATGCATTGGTGTTTGTGGCTTATGAATTGAAAGAATTGGAGATGGCATGTAAAAATGAAGAATTTGAATATGATATTGTCACAACTTTCACAATCGCAACATTGAAATCGTGTTCGTGAATCACGCGATACAGCCTTGCCTCATTTCATGATGGGGTAGGGCCATAAGCATGCCACGGTATGCCACAACACGCCGAGTACACCATAACACACCACAGTGTGCTAAGCACACCCACCCAATAAGCTGGTGTAAGGTAATGGATATGCTGATAAGGAAATATGTCTTTTGTGCCATGATGTAATATGAGGAACATTAATACATACGAAATGGTATTTGATAGAATGTTATACTATGATATGACATAAGATACATGATGAATGTGAATACATATGCTATGACGTGGATAACTCTACATGAGTTGAATATTATTTATTATTATGGAAATGGCATTTCACGAGATAATATGCTACGTTATTTATGTTGGACAATGTTATGTCATGGTATGTATATATAAATATATAAATACATACATGATACCTGTATATAATGTACATGGTGATTGTATGTATATGAAAGCATGAATGGTAAGATATGGCACCTGAATGGCTAGCATAAGTATAACACTTATGTGTGGATTCAAGTTACATGATTCATTCTATGTATATGTTATTATATGATGGGGACGATATGTACACATGAAGTGTTGTACATGAAAATGATACATATATGGCAGGAAATGATACTTGAATATATATATACGATACATGGATATATGAACATGGTGAATGTATAAGAATCATGATGTGACATGAATATGATATTGATATTGTAGAAGATATATGCATATGTATGATTCTAAGTAAGCATGGTTATTGTGGAATTATCATGATAGGGCATTACTCAAGTTGAGTGGTTACATAAATTTTTTTATTCAAGAGTGATGATATATTTTATAAGATATGATTATTGGACATGCCTCGGATCTATGTGATATTTGATTGATGTTCATGGTATGTATGATATGAACACTACTAAATAGAGACAGAAACATGGATTAAAAACAAAAATTACGGAATATGTTTAATATGCCCAGTTACTCATACTAGACTAGCGATAGGATAGTTGGCATATCATTTAGGATTCTTATAGTACCATAGTTTTTTTCCATGCGTTATGGGCAAGATGGCCCTAGTTTCGAAAGATCCCTTGACCCTCTTTGTTAGTATCTATTATTATTCGAGAAAGGTGACCCTAACTCCGAGAGCATTATTGACCCTATTGTGCTAGCCTCTATTGTTATTTAGTCAAGTTAGCCCCAGCTCTGAGAGCGTACTTGATGTAGTCACTATTCTGATAGTCCTGGTCATATGGATAAGGAGGCCCCAACTCCTAGAGCGCTTCTATTCATAATCTGTATCCGGTAGTCTGAGTATTGAGTAGTGGGGCAAACTTAAGGTATAAATGATTACATAATAAAGTATGAATAATATGAGATTATGGCTTCTGTTTACCAAGTATGCTTCCAAACGTGTTGTTATGGATGATTCACATGAATGCATGATGAAAGCATGAATTATAATTATGAACATGTAAACAAGTTTTGTTATTTAGAAAAGTTTATGGTTGCATGGTTATGCATCATGACATTCATGTATTTACGTGTTTGAACATCAAGTCAAGTATGTTTTATTTTATTTTAATTATATCAATATGCTTGCCAGTTAATAGTGTAAAAAAAAGGGGAGTGCTTGTATGGGATTTAGTGTCTTGATATAATGATTTGTGAGATAATGGTTATTGTTAGTTATGTTTCCACAAACAACGTATGTTCACAGTCTCTTCTATTATATGATTGACATGATTACAGAATAGTGGTATGATATAAGACTGGGACTTAGCATGAGAGTAACGTGATGCTTTTGTAAGCTACTATGAGATTTCATGTGTGATATGTATACATGTAATAAACCAGTAAATCGTGTATGCCTTATGTTATTATACTAATGTTAACGTGGTTATATGACGTTTTACAAGAACGAAATTATATTATGTACATGTAAATGGAGTATGATAAGTTTCACTATAAGAGCAAAAGTAATGTATATGGTTTTTGCTTTCATAGTATGTCTCTTGATTCTAATACATGGATGAACGACATAAGTATACTTGAGAAATGAGATTTAGTGTGTGAAACGGATATGTAGCTAAATATGACAAATGTATATGATGTTTGTTCCATGTGTATACATGGGAGAATTTATATGATTATATGTAACACTAAGCTTTCATTCGCTTAACGTGTGGATTTCTGTCAAGCAAGTTTAGAGCCAATAAACAGCTGAGTTGACACAAGAAGAGGAGATCCAGCTTGTCAGAGAAGTCAGAGCTCAACTCATGCATTTTATTTCATTTAATTTGAGTAGCTAGACCTAAGTGATAAAGTTTTAAAAGAGTTAATGATTTAATTACATTGCTCTAATAAGGATCTTATAAGTGGGCTGGTTTTTAAACCAAGACACATTTATCAGTTATTTATAATTATAGATGTGATATGGAATACAATTTGATATAGTTCAGTTATGAGAGGTGGAATGCATGTTTTAAAGGATTAAGTTAAGCAAGATGGAAAAAGTTTTAATTTGGTCACAAATTAATAGGCTTAACTGGTTATAATTAGGTAGCATTCTCCCATATTTAGTCTGCTGTGTGGGAGGGTGTTACAATTCGACCATTCTAACAGTTTGATATAGTTCAGTTATGAGAAAATTATATATATTTTTTAATTTTTTTATTAATATATATATTTTATAAAAATTGGTAGAGTAAAAGATAAAAATGCCACTATAATAGAAAAATAACAGCTATAATTTAAAGGTATTTTTATCATTTTAACCATACAAAATTTACTATATGAGTACCTTAATTAATTTCAATTTCATTTCATCAAATTTTCTCTCAATTCTATCTACATACTTCCTTAAATATTTACTAATTCCTTTACCAATTATTTTTTTCTCTCTAAAATTCTCTCTAATTATATTTAAATTTTTTTTCTATTAAATTCTCTTAGTTTGCACTCTAATATTTTTGAAGCTCTATAGTTCTCAGATTTTTCTCTCTTTATTCTCAAAAATGGCAAGCAATAGTAGAAAAAGTCATTTCAATTTTAACAATCTTTTTGTGAACATGGAAAATTATAATAATTTTGTTAATAAGGAGGATGAGAGAAGATGGTGTACGAAATGGCTCCCGAATACACCACTCAAAAAAACCAAAGAATGATAGGTAATATTCCAACAAACGTGGATCAAGGGTAGAATCAAAAACTCTGCTCCTCCGATATTTTCCAAATTCGTTTCAAGAAAATACAAAAAAATGATGATCGATTAGAAGTTGTGTGCAACTATATATTATGGCCAAACTTACAAATTTAAACAAGTAAGTGGGTATGACACTTTCAAAAGGCATTTGAAAAATAAGCATGTGGCTCAACTTGGCATCCCGAAAAAACAAATCCAAATCTCTAAGTTTGCAGGATCGTTTTCTAACACTCCATTATTTCAATATAATGATGATAAATATAAACAAAAAATGGCAAAAATGATAAGTGTAGAAAATTTATCTTTTAGTTTTGGTAAAAAAATTGGTTTTAATAATTTTTGTCTAATTGCTTTAAATCTAGTTGTTAAACATGTTCAAATAAATACTCTTAAATGTGCTTTATTTAAATTGAATAATGAAAATAAAAAAAATTGTGCAAAATTTTTTCTTCTTTGAATGGACGTGTTGCAATTTGTAGTTATATTTGGAGTATTTATTGGCGTAGACATTCATATATGGGTTTAATATGTCATTGTATTTGTGATTATTGGATTATGCAAAAATGATTATTTGCATTTAAAGTATTTGATGAAAGACATACAATCAATAATATTTTTAAAATGATAAAAAATATTTTGGAAGAATATATTTTAGTTAACAAAATTTTTTCAATCGGTTTTAATAGTGTGGCAGGTTTCTATTAGAGAGTTTCAACTTATATGTCAACCTTATATTGGTGGAAAATTTTTCATATTAGATGTGCATATTATGTTTTAAATTTATATGTGCAAGACGATTTAAAAGTATCGGGTGATATAATTAAACTAATAAAATAAGCAATTACGTATTTGCATAGACATCCCCAAATAATGAAATTATGAATTCGATTTTGTCATGAAAATGACAGAAGACCAAAAAAATTTCCACAAGATGTACCAACTTTTTGGAATTCTACATTTGAATTAATCAACAAGTCATACACACATAAAAATTTATTATGCTCATTTGTTTCCACTAAGTACATCCCCAACAGCTTTCCTATTTTCCTTCTTATCTAAATTTAAGGAATTTTATGTCTTCCAATAATCTCTCTATCTTTCTTCTTACTTATCTCATTTTCTAAAATTTATATTATTTCTCCTCAGATTTAATAGCCACTAGGAGCTCCTAAGTAATATTTTATTATTTTTCTATCATCTTTTTTGTTTTTTCCTCTCTTTCCTTCTTTTTTTTTCTCTTATTCTCTCTACATTTTTTTAGATAATTTTATTAATAAAAAATTAAAATAGGGAGTGAGATAAAGAGTATTGTTGGAATGCACACAATTTTCAAGACAAACTAAAATAAGAAGTGAAATTTTTATAATATAATAAGGAGTGAGATATGGAACATTGTTTGAGATGCTCTAATGTAACATAAGTTAATTTATATCCACAACATTGGAACATTTGTAAAAATCTTTTAAAGATTTTAAAAGTTTTTAACGATGCAATATATTTTTTAAGTATTGTTTATTATTCCTACATGTCATTTATTTTTTGCTCAATATGCTAATATTGTTGATGTATTTAAAAAATACATAAATTATGTTGTTTTGCATGATGTTATATTTGTCATGCAACATAAGTGGTTATCCTATTTTAAAATTATTCCTTTAATTAATCTTGTATATTGTGTTTTTTATTCTATGTGTAGAATTTTAATGTTACATGAATATTTGCAAATTTATTATGAGTGTCTTGATATTGATGATGTTAGTATTGATGCAGTAATAAATGAAGTTAAAAGAAATATTTATGAACTATTAATGAATCTGGTCAATTATATAATATTCCTCCTTCCACTGGTCCTAGTCATGAAGATATTAAACTGGAAAGTGTGAGAAATGATGATTGTTTGATGTTAAAAAGTCATAAAAAATCTCAATCATCTTATGATTTATCCGAACTTGACATTTATCTAATAACATATTCTGAGTCTGGTAATAGTAAAGCAAGTAAAGATTTTCCCGTTCTTTAATGGTAAAGTTGCCACCAAAATATTTATCTCATTCTTAGCCAAATTGCAAAATAATTTTTTGCATATTCAGTTTCAACAGTTACAGTTGAACAAACATTTAGTTAGGAAGATAATATTTTGGACGAGACGCGATCTAATTTAGCTCTCGAATCAATTAAAGCCCAAATGTGTGTTGCTGATTGGATGAAAACAGCCCTAAGATAATAAGAATTTGAAAAAGAGGAATACAACGAAGAAATAATATATACGAACAAAGAAACCGTTGACACATTTGACATCGGCTGTTCAGATTAAATAAGGTAAAAGAATATTCAAGAAATTTAAAAGCTAAGAGAACTAAGTAGGCTTTAATTCCTCTAAACTCCAAGAAGATGATGTAAAGACAACTTTAAAAAAAAAATTAATTTCAAGCCAATTTATTACTTATAATTTTTTTTTTTCAAATTTAACTTAAAAATTTTTAAGTTTATTACTTTGATATTTTTTTTCAAATTTAGCTTAAATAATTTTTAAAATTAAAAATAAATAGTCCACGTAAAAATTTTTTAAATTTATCACCTTTAAAGTTTTCAAATTTAACTTAAATATTTATTACTTTTTTTTTCTCAATTTGTACAAATAACTCCAATTAATGATAATTTATATAAATAAATATTACAAGCACACTATTTGAACCTTAATTGTATTTATTTAACTAATAAATTATTCTAAATTATTAAATTTAAATATAATTTTAAAAAATAAATTGAATCGGCCAAATCGGGACCTGAACAGTCCCCTAGCAGGTTCTGGTTACATTTTTGGAGCCGTGGAACCGCCAGCCATGTCTATGGAAAACTATCAGGTATTGCATGTTCTGAATTAAGTTCCTAGAGAAGTAGGATCAAAATTAGCAAATAACAACATGCAGCTAAGAAAATTGATAGGGAATGGAAGAATCTGATACGTTAGAGCGGGTGTTCGATGGCCAAGGGCCTACTTTCCATATGTATCGCCATTTTGGGTCAGGTCTCTTCGGAGTGAATGGTTGGAACTCTTTGGACACTGCTTTTAATTTCTCCTAAATCTCTTCATCAACCATGCTTCCTAGAACTTCTAAACACTCAGCGGTCACACAAACCTGTTATCTCAATGGGCACCAGAAATTATTTTATTCTTCTTTTTGTTTTTCTTCACAAAGATAACAAAATAAAACATTACGCACTGACTTGTCTGTAATAACACCCAATCATCCTTCAAAACCAACTAAAGCATAAGCTACTGGAAATTAAAGAAGCAAGCGAAGCAGCATCGCAGTTTACGGTCACATACACTTCACAGACAGTTCTCTTATGTTTCTTTAATTTGTTATATTGAATGAGCTTACACCAAATTTCCTTTTTATTTCCCCCTCTTGGATTGGCGATAGAACTGTCCATGTAGTAGATTCATGTATTTTTGTCTAGTAGTACACTGGCAGTAATGGAGTTAATTAATGCAAATTTACACTTGCAATTCATGGAGTTAAGGGGTAAAACAGTCACATCCGACCATGTAAAATTGACGTTATTTTGAATAAGGCTAAATGCGACTGTTTTATCCTAAAACAACAGTGTCCGACCCCTAAAATGACTCCATTTTGACTCTTTTAATTTTTTAATTAATTAATTAAAAATAAATATTATTTATTTTAATTTATATTTAGTTTATAATATTATTTAGTTTATATATAATAAAATTATTTAATATATAACTTAAATTTAATAATTATTAATATAAATAACAAATAGTATAATAAATATAAATAATAAATTATTACATAGATAACTAAATAATTAAATACAAATAATAAAATAATTATAAATATTAAATATTAAATAACTAAATAGAAGCAAAATGATGTCATTTTAAGATGGCCATATGCCACTATTTTACCCTAAAACAGTTGCATCCGGTCAAAACAACACCACTTTGATTCTATTTATTTTTTATTTAATTAATTAAAAATAAATATTATTTAGTTTAATTTATAACAATATTTAGGTTATATAATACAAATTATTTAACATATAATTTAAATTTAATAATTAAATAAAATATAACATAAATAAATATCGATAACAAATAGTAAAATCAATATAAATAATAAATTATTATCTAGAGAACTAAATAATTGAATAAGTAATATAAATAATAAAATAATTATAAATATTTAATAATAACATAATTAATTAAACAATTATAAATATTAAATAACTCAATAAAAGAAAAACGACGTCTTTTTAAGATGGCCGGATGCTACTATTTTGCCCCAAAATAGTCTCATCCGGCCTAATCAAAATAATGTCATTTTGACTCCATTTATTTTTTATTTAATTAATTAAAAATAAATATTATTTAGTTTAATTTATAACAATATTTAGTTTATATATAATAAAATTATTCAAAATATAATTTAAATTTAATAATTAAACAAAATATAACAAAAATAAATTTCAATAACAAATAGTGAAATCAATATGCATAATAAATTATTACATAAAGAACTAAATAATCGAATAAGGAATATAAATAATAAAATAATTATAAATATTTAATGATAACATAATTAATAAAATAATTATAAATATTAAATAGCTAAATAGAAGCAAAACCACATCGTTTTAAGATGATCGGATGCGACTGTTTTGCCCCATAATAGTTGCATCCGGCCTAATCAAAACGACATCATTTTGATTCTATTTATTTTTTATTTAATTAATTAAAAATAAATATTATTTAGTTTTATTTATATTTAATTGATAATAATATTTAGTTTATATATAATAAAATTATTTAATACATAATTTAAATTTAATAATTAAATATAATATCAATAACAAATAATAAAATCAATATAAATGATAAAGTATTACATAAAGAATTAAATAATCGAATAAGTAATATAAATAATAAAATAATTATAAATATTTAATAATAATATAATTAATGAAATAATATATAATATAAAGACCATATGCGACTGTTTTCTGAAAAACAATCACATTCGGTGTTTTATCTTAAATTATTTTTAAAAAATCAGAAGTGTCTATTTTTTCAAACCAAACTTATCTAATCCATATTAAATGCATATGGTCTTATAAACATATATGATTTGTCTAATACGACTGTTTTTAATAAAACAGTTGTATTCGAATTACATGGTAATGATTTTATTTACAAAAATGTCACCGCGTCAACTTTATATATTTATTGTGTTTAAAACAGACACATCTAAGCTTTGCCTCAAATATGTTCTATACTAGTGTGTCTAAATCGATGAAGTAGATAAAATAACTAAAAAGGTTTTGTGATTTGTTACTGTGTGGATTGTGCGTTTATGTAGCACACAATGCCTGGTTTATGGTAATTGCTTTGGATATACGTATATATGTTAGGATGCCTGGGTTATGATAATTGCTTTGGATATATATATATATCAGGAGAAGGTGTTCAACAGGCCTTGCTAAAAATGTTGGAAGGAACTGTGAGTGAATCAGTTATAAATTTCTGTTATTAGTTTTCTTTTTCACCTTGTTTACTACATAATATTTTTGAACTTTTTGGATGTCTACTTCTTTGTGTTGTTGCATCAGCTCCATGGTTTCCTTAGTTATTTCTTTACTTGTATAAATGAAGTAAATCTGGGATAAAAGCATTTCTATTGTTTTATATCTTAATTCTTATTTATAGTTGAACATGTAACATTCGCTAATTAGGGTTGAATTGGAATAAATAAATTATTTCGAGTGAATAATAAATAATAAGCGACTCAATTAAAATTTTTAATAAATAAAATTTGTTAATATAGTTAATTTTGTTAAAATGGAATGAAGTGATTTGATTGTTTAATTGAGTTGATTAATGAAATAATAATAATAATAATACTAATATTAATAATAACAATAATAATACAAAAAAAAGAGGGGCTGTCGGGATAAGATGGGCACAACTGCCCACTTTTTATTCATTTCATTTTCTTCCTTTTTTCCTCCATATTTCTTCTATTTTCACTCAAAATCCAACTACAAATCAGGCTTTTTGGATCAGTGGTAAGTGAATTGATTTTTATTGAGTTGATTAAAGATAGATTAATAGTTGATTATTGATATTATGAGTAAACTTATTTCTTCTTAGAATTTTGTTTCTATGTTAGAGATTAGGGCTTTATTTCCATGCTCTTAAAGGATTAATTTTAAGAAGTTATAAACATAAAAGTTGTAGATTTATGTCTTATTTATATGCCTTTGAAATAGTTTTGAATGTTTTAGTGTGTATAAAGAGATATCCTCAGATAAATGTTACTGGTTCCCAACAGTATGCCAACAGATTTTAGTCCGGTTTTTATTTATTTTCACCTTATTAGAAGCATATTCAATGGAAGCTTAAAACATAAAAGTTGTATATTTACATGTTATTTATCTGTATACCAAATTTCGGGCTGATATTCTTGGTGTAGGTTGAGTTATTATGAACATATTTATGATTGTTCCTTTGATCATAACTATTTTCTATGTATCCGGGTTACACCAGTTTATTTGTCCTTATTTTTTAGGTTTATATAGTTCGAATTGACCAAAGTGTAAAACCATACAAATTTTAGCTCATATCTTAGGTAAATTTTTATAAAAACCTTACCTTAATATGTTGAGTATTTTATGAGTTATGGTTATACTAATCAGGACTGGTCGGGTTGTTACCTTGTGTTAGACTAGTTAAAAAATTTTCAGTGTTTGAGGATTTTAGAGGCAATATCATATAAAATACGTGAAAAATGTTCCAAACTAACCTCTCTAAGTGCCTATAAATTTTGATAATAATACAACTTACACATTATAAGAAATGAAATTTTAAAGAATGAGTCTCAAAACTGTCTAATGACAGAAGACAAGATAATATTTAAAATTATACTAAAAATTGTATAATGGTTCAAAAATTCTGAAATTTTAATATGTTATAGTGCTATGTGTTAGCTTTAATTAGAATTAAGAATTACATAAATTTGGTAAGTGTAAAAAAAGTTATAGGTTAAAGAGTCATAGGAGGTCATACTGCCACTTATTAGAAATTATAAATAATTGTTTTAAAACAAATTGTGAATAAATATTATATCAATGTATTAATCAAATATACTTTCAAATTAGTTTCGCAATTTATGTGAGATCCTCAAGAGCCACAAGTTCCATAATTATTGGAGTTTATAAAACTTTATTAAGGTTTGTACATAACCACATGTGGATTTAATTGAATGTTTGGTGTTTAGGATTGCATTAGTTCAATGATGAACCTGTATGTTTTGATCAATGAACCTGTAAGTTGAAGATGATGAATTTGCATTGTATTGAATGTATTTATAGGTGCTTGTGAATATTGTAGGGCAGTTCCACCTGGGTGAACCATAGGGTGCTTATGTTGTGATTTTCTTATGAGTTTTAACTTATGTATAATGAATGATGTGATGAAATTAATTATTTTACTATGGTGAATTGTTAAGAGGATAAGGCCCAATTACTCTAACTAGGACTAGAGCTTGGATAGATGGCATGTCATTGAGAGAGTTTGATACCACTTTAAGCTTGGAATTGGCCGTCTTGGAGATGAAACTCATATATTGGAGGGTATGTCTTGAGTGACACCCTTAGAAATATTAAAATGATATTTTTCTCAGGCGGAGTTTCTAGGTGGCTTGGAGTAGCCTTAGTTCCCTATCCAATTTAGTCCGGTTTCGAGTATAAGGGCAAAACAATAATAACATTCAAACTTGATAAGTATAAAGTAAGGCATTATGGAATATTTTATATGAGTTAAAGTATGTTATTCTATATATGAAAGATTGTGTGGTATTATGTGATGTTAAAACATGTGTATTGGATGTGGTGATATATATATGCCCATGCATACATAATTATTCATAAATGTATATATTTTTCATGCATACATAAAGAATAAAACTATATGTTGTTATGTACCACTAAGCATTTTATGCTTAGCGTATGAATGTTGATTTTCCACACAGATTGAATATAGGGGATCAACTGCTAACTAATAGAAGAAGCCCAAGGAGAAAAGTCCAGGATAAATTTGTTGGGGTTAGTGATACAACTATTTCGTTTTGTTATTTTTTTTTGGATAAAATGTAAATATTTTAAATTTTAGATGAATTTTTGTATAGCTCTGGTCAGATTAAGGCATTTATTTTGTAATGTGATATATATATATATATATATATATATATATAAACCTTATGCATATTCAAAATTTACTCTATATTTTGAAAAGTCATCATGGTTAAGGTGCAAAAGTATTTTTTTTTTTTTAAGAAACGAAAATATATGTTTTACCTTTTTAAATATTATAGTACATTTCTATATAGTTGAGGTATATTCCATAATTATATAGTAGGGTGCTGCAAAACATCAGTTCATTACCCTGCTGTGGAACTTAAATTTCCCTATTTGCATCTAATACTTTAATGCTTACAAATGGTTTTATATTTGCATATAATATCAGCATAAATTCTAAGCATCTCCTTAACATTGCAATATAGGTTATATATGGGGTTGATCTATGTAGATCCCATTCTTGCTATAGAGGATGTACTAGAGCCTTGCTAGAGAGGATCTCATTCTAACATCCTTGATCCTCTCAAGACACAAGTTATAGAGACTGTACAATATAGGATGACAGCTCATCAAAGAGATTTTTATAGAGTTTTTAAGTCGATGCACATCTTCTTCTGATACAACATAACAGCAGCATTATCAAGATCGCAATTAGTACTTTTTTCTATTTTTTTCTTTTTTTTTTCTTTTTATGTTCGGATTTCTATATTAAATATACTTGAATAATATTTTATATGTATTATGGAGTTTGAATTTCATTATTTATTTATTATATTATATTTCAATTTCAATTTTTTCCAAAGTAAATTATTTTTTATTTAAAATATGAAATATAAAATAAAATTTAAAAAATAATTAATTTGACATTAGTGACAAATTAGCGACAACTAATTTTGTAGCATTTATATGTATTGAAATTGAAACTAGCTACGAAATTAGTGACAGATACAATCTATTGCTTTATTAGCAACAGATCTATCCATCCCTATTTCTGTTGTTGAATTAAGCGAGAGATTTGAACGCCTATATTTGGTAAGTAACTTATTTGTCACTAATTTATTGCTGTAATTTTCGAAGGATTGAGTTATCTTGCTATTGTTTTGCGAGGAGCATTTAAGTGAAGGATGACATCCATCGCTAATCCATCACTAAATTGTGTTAGCGACAAATTTGACAACTTCTAGCGACCAATTTGTCCATTGCTAAAGTGCCAAATTCTTGTATTGAGAAGAGATGGTAGCCGATCCTATGACTAAAGGGTTGACTCTGCAAAATTCAGAGTACATATTGCTGCAATAGGATTAAGGGCCTAGTCATTGTAGTAAGGGAAAGAAGGACATTAGATGCAAAGCTAGTTTCTTAGGGATGTTCAAAAAAGGAGTATTCTAATATGATTCTACTTGAAAGGGGTATAATTGGTCGAATAAAAGTGGAAGTGTATTGATGTGAAAGTGACGAATTTTCGACGTCCATGATTAGAAGTCGAAGTCCACATATCGTAAGTATTTACGGATTGCATTAGAACACGATCATTTGATAGTACAAATTTGTTGACATAAATCGATGAAAACTTATAGTTGGGATCTATGAGAAGTAATTGAGAATGGACGAAGGTTGAGTAGATGTAAAATATGGTAACTCGGCTGACAGCACTGTAGTGTTGAGGTGGTGGACTTAAAGCCTTAGACACAGTAACATGGTATCATTTAAACAAATTAGTTTAAATACAGACGTTAGTGTCATGAAAGTCCAAAAACTTCTTGAAAAAAATTACTAACACGGCTAGGCAGAAAATATAATAATATGAGATTTCAGATTTCAGATTTTCCTAGTAACCACTTAATTTAATATTAAGTGCTAACAAGGGATACTTGAGTCATGATCAAGTAATTCAAGCTACGTAATTGAAAAACACTATTTAATAATTGAAAAACACTATTTAATAAATCTTTAGTCCAAGGAGGAGATAAATAAAATTAATGTTGGCCTAAAGGTTTATTAATCAATAGATGTGTTTTATCATACAAATATAACTTATGGTGAAGGGTTGTTATTTTTTACAACTAAAAGATACAACTATTCGAAGAGTTGTTCTTATTCAAATTAATAAAGTCTAAAGAGTTGTGTCCATTTAAAGTGTATATTTAATCATTATAAATAAGATGAGTTTAAGAATAACAAAATCACTTTTTTTTTTTTTTTTTGTGTTTGTGTGATACTCAGTCTAACAACGTATATCACATCCTCCATATTCATTTCATCTACAAAAACCTTCACAATAAAAATAAAGTTCAGTAACTATAAATAAAATTAATCTCCCTTCTGGTTAGATTAGTTTTTCATTAATGTACTTTGCATGTAGTTATTAGAATATTGGACGCGTCATTAAACAACATTTGGTTTCCATATAATTTTTATATTTTTTTATTAATTTGTTTCATCTTATTTGAAATATTAATTAACTAATTAATATTTGAACTAAATATAAAGTTATAATATCACTACAGTATTAATAAGCTAGTTTTATTTCAATATTAATATAACTCTTATTCATAGATAAAATCCTAATGTCACTAATATTTGGGATATAGAGCATATTTATCTCAAATATTAAGATTCATATATAAAATAGAGGTAGTAAGTATTTTACGATCATTTTGTCTGTCTTCCTAAATTACTAATTTGTTTATTATTAAGAGTCATATATAAAATAGAAATAGTAAGTATTTTACGGTCATTTTGTTTGTCTCCTATATTTCCACTTAGTTTTACATTAATATGTGTTGCACTTGATTATTAGATATTAACTCGTCATTAATCACCATTTGGTTTTTATACATTTTTTTTTATTGATTTGTTTCGTCTTATTTAGAATGTTAATTAACTAATTAATATTTGAGTTAAATATAGAATTATAATGCCACAACAGTATAAGCTAACTCCATTTACAAATTAATTTTAGTTATTTTTAATTATTATATAATTAAGACACATTTGATTTAAATACTAATGGTTATTAATTATATAATTCTTATATCATACATATATAAACAAAATCAAGCCAAATTATCTGGTCCATTAATTATATTGCCATTAAGGTTGTTAATTATATACTATATACAAATTATCTTATCTATTTTTTTTACCATGCATTCCTAATATTTTTTTATTAAATTATTTTTTCTTTCTTTTTAACATTAGTTATCTATTTTTTTTATGTATAAAACATAATTACTTAGTTATAATAGAATTCAAATTCTAATTAGTGAATTATTAATACGATTCACTCATAAATTAAATTATTAAATAATAAAATTGATTCAATTAACTAATTTGAGCTAATTTATACTAAATTCCGATGAGTTTGTTTAATAACATAAACCAATGTTTACCCGAGAACCCAATTAGCCCATAGTAATATATGCCAATCTACTATAGCTAATAGGATTCCTTACTAAATTAATCCAATAATCCTTATTGTCCTTAGAAAACCACAAAACCCATAAATAATTTTCCTATATAAACACACCCTTAGGCCTTAATTAGTCCACCATTTTACATATCAATATCAGTATAATTAACTACATTGCATTTTTATTAACTTGTACTTGATTATTAGATATTCATCATTAATCACAATTTGGTTTTTATATAAAATAGAGGTAGTAAGTACTTTATATTTATTTTATCCATCCCTCCAAATTATTAATTTGTCCATTATTAAGAGTTATATATGAAAAAGAGGTAATAATTAATTACTTTATGGTCATTTTATATGTCCCCCTTATTCTCAATCACTTAAATAATAATAATAATAATAATAATAATAATAATAATAATAATATTGTCCAACAAATTAATTTTAGTTACTTTTAATTATTATGTAATCAAGTTATATTTAATTTAAATACTAATAGTTGTTAATTATATTTAATTCTTATATTTTATATAAAAGTAAATTATATTATACTATGCATGTGAATTTTAAAAATTTAACTCGTTATATATATGATTAAAATAAATTAATTATTGAACTATATAAAAACTATTAAGAAATTATAACTTTTCAAATAATTTATGAGAATTGTACTATGTATTTTGAAATTTATATTATACAATACGTGCGTTGTTGAAATTGTAGGAAAAATTTTGATTATGAGCTATTTTAAGAGGATAATTTGGATGGGTCTCACAACTCGGTTCTGGGAGAAAAATCCATATATGTGTTACTTGACATGAGAACTTTGAATTAATGTATTCATATGCTCAAAATGGAGAATGTGTGAATAGAAATCGAAACTCAAAGTAAGCTCCTTACTAAGGAGATATAAAGAGGAAAAGTGAAAGTAGGAGTTGTCCTACATCACTAAAATGTAAAATTGGGCTTGTATTTATATAGTAAGATGCATTCTTACATGGGTAAGAAAGTAGTATGGAAGACTCTCTCTCTCTCTCTCACGCTCAGGCGCAGAGGGAGTACAAATCCATAGTCCAGGATAGGCCAATGCGCAGGTGCATGACCTGTGTACACGAATATCGAACCAAGTCCAATTTTTACATTTTTTATTTCTAAAAATTGAAGCGACACTTTCATATTGTTCCATAGAACCAGGGGTCTGGCACGCCTGTGTGGATTCCATACGGCCATGTCATTGTATGTGTACACAGTGTTGATTCCACACTCTTGTGTCATTTCACACGACCATGCTTCTGACACTCCCGTGTGGATTCTACATGCCCATATTGTTGTGCTGCAATGTGTGCAAGCTGATCCACAGTCTCTTGTGGATTCTACATACCCGTGTGGATTGTTTTCCAAATTTGTCTTTTGAGCTTCTTATTTTTTAGAATTTCATTTTTTGATGTTTCAAAGATTAAATTCACCATTATTTCAATGTTACAAAGACATAATTGGCAGCCTTTAAAGAGATTAATCACAATTAATCTCATGTCTCCTCCATCTAATATAAATATGAGTTCTTGGTTTAAGTTTTGGGGTTGGAGGGTTTTTACTATTATTGGAAAAATCTTCTTCTTCTTTTTTTCCCAAAGTGATAGGGAAAGTGACATATAAACAGTTAACTGTAAGTGGATGTTGTATGTCTAACATCTACTTGATATATGTTGTATCCTGAGAGTCAAACATTGATTTTCCTAAATATCGTTTGTAGGGGGCGAATTTGTCTTGAGGACACTATGTGGAACACAGGACTCAGATTTGTTTTACCTTCCTCTTGTCACTTTATTCAAATATTGAATTAACAATACTCCTTATTTTCTAACAATCTTAAGATAAACTTCATTTTTGTTATTTCGTTATTCGGATTTATTAATTTTTAGAATTAATATTGTTTGTTGTTGTTTCAGTGAAATGGATAACACGGTATCTGCTACCAATGTTCAAGATGGTTCCCAGCTATCGGCTTCTACTGCTCGGATTGTCTTTCGGGTTGTACATATGATAGTACCTGTGAACCACGGAGAGACCAAAAAAATTCAATGGCTTGAATTTCAATAGGTGGCAGCAGAAAATATTGTTTTACTTAACTACCTTGAACCTTGCACAGTTCTTAGCTGAGGATGCTCCTACTCTTAAAGAGGATAAGTAAGATGTCTAAACAAGGATGACCTATGACAGTTGGCATCATTCCAACTTTTTGTGTAGGAATTATATCATGAATGGGCGGCATGATTTATTATACAATGTGTATAGTAGAATCAAGACTGTTAAACAGTTATGGGAATCATTGGACTAGAAATATAAATATGAGGATGTAGGCGCCAAGAAATTTATGGTGGGACGTTTCCTATACTATAAAACAGTGGATTCCAAGACTGTAGTAAGTGAAGTTCAAGAGCTTCATGTTATTCTTCATAATATTCATGCTAACAGAATGAACTTGAGTGAAACCTTCCAAATGACTGCTATGATTGAAAAATTACCCCTAACTAAAAGGATTTCAAAAATTACCTTAAGCACAAGTGAAATGAAATGAATATTGAGGAGCTAATTGTTAGACTTCAAATTGTAGAAGACAACAAAGGCTCAGAAATGAGGGGGCTAAATTCTTCTGAGGCTAAGGTAAATATTGTCAACTATGGACAAAATACCAAAAAAAAAAATTCAAGGAGCCTAAAACGGGTCCCAAAGGTAGAGTTTTTAAAAAGAAATTCTTAGGCAAATGCTTTAATTTTGACAAGATAGGTCACAAGGTTTCTGATTGTAAGCTCCTAAAGAAGAAAAGGAGCAACAAAGCAAATCTCTTGCAAAATATTACTCAAGAGGTTTCCAATATTAACCTTGCTGATGTGATATCAGAAGTGAACATGATTGGATCTAACCCAAAAGAATAGTGGATTGATACCGGTGCCATAAGGCACATATGCTCAAATCATAAAATGTTCTCTACCTTCAAACCAAAGAGTGGAGAAAAATTGTTTATAGGCAATTCTGCCACTTCTGAAGTTCTTGGTGAAGGACAAGTGTTAAAGATGATTTATGGAAAGGAGCTGACTCTAAACAATATATTTTATATGTATGATATTCATAAGAATTTGGTGTCAGGTTCATTGTTGATAGCATGGGTTCGAAATGGTTTTTGAGTCAAACAAAATTGTTTTGTCCAATGGTGAAATGTATGTGGGCAGAGAGTATGCTATTAATGGGCTTTTTAAGCTCAATGTAATTATTATTAAACATAATAATGAAAATACATCTTCTACTTATTTGCTTGAGTCTTCCAATTTATGGCATGGTAGACTAGGATATATTAATTATAATACATAATTTTCATATTGATATAAAACATAAATGTGAAGTTTGTGTTGGGGAAAAACTAACTAGATCATCTTTTTAAAATATTGAAAGAGAAAGTGAACCACTTGATTTAATCCATAGTGATGTATGTGATTTAAAATTTGTTCAAGCAAGAGGTGGATACAAATATTTTTATCACATTTATGGATGATTGCACAAAATATTGTTATGTGTCTTTG
>CATIWF010064700.1:0-67768 GCA_949630135.1 Balakata baccata
CAAATAAAAAAATATATCTTATTTTTCTTTTAGGGCCTTAAAAAAATTGCCAAAGAAGGGGATAGTGTTTGTGATAATGTAAATTTGAAAGTTGGTTGGTGTGAGTTATGTCTCTCTGCATCTTTCTATCGTTCAGACTTAATTCAGATGCTAAATAACTAAAAATATGTAAACATAAAATGCAGAAAAGCTCAGATTTCTATGCTTGTTTGTCTTTCATGGAAATAGAGACGTTGATGATTCCTACAGTACACCTTCTCCTCTCTTTCAAAACTTCACTTCCGTACTTGATTTTATGAAAGCATCAGATTCAGTAAAAAAAATCGACTTCAATCGGTTCAAAATTGTTTCAACCGATTTGAGCACTTTGTCTCTAAGTAAGTATTTTTCTCAATATTTAGCTTTTAAGCTATAAATTTTTTTAAATAATTATAAATTATAAACTCAGTTATCAATGTCATTAATTCAATTTATGCATTATCGGGAAAAAAAAAATCAATTTTGACAAAATAAAACAGGAGGAAGGATGAATGGGCCACCCCATTAATGGATGGTCCAAAGATGAAAATTACAAGTCAAGCACTGCCTGCAAAATTCGTACACAATACTTACAACCCACTTTGTCTTTTTTACTGAAACAGAAAGAAAATAAATTCTTCAGTTTTTTTTTTTCTCTCGTCAAAAAAAAAATAATAAAATAAATGGCAATTTCTTTCTCTCTTTATTTTCAATCATTTTACTCCTTTTAAGGTGAAAATTTGATATATTAAAAAGACTGAGCATTAGATTTAATTATGAGAATTTTTTCGTTCTTAACTAAAGATCTCGACTTTGAACTCTACTTAATTCAAACCAGATTATTGTATGAAATAGACCGAATATTATTGTATAGTAAATATTTTTATTTATTTCTTTCTTTCTTTCCTTCTTATGGTAATAAATCTGTAAAGTATTACAGAAGTGCGGAGTTGGATGGATTTATTATAAAAACAGTAGAGGCAGTAAGCAACGGTAACATTCAGTTTGGAAGTTCCTTAAAGGGCAGTTTAGGAAATATAAAAAAAAGTTAACGGACACTTTGCTGCCTGCTTATTTTACATACAGATATAGCTTGTGTTCCTTCCTAGATATAACTTCTTACTGTCTAGTCATTCCATTCTTATATATTTTTTTTGAAATCAAAAAGCTGAAAAGCGCAGGGAATAGGGAAGACAAATCGCTATACAGCAAAGGCAAGCTTAGTGGGCGGCAAGTGCCCATTTTTGTTACCCTCTTATCTCTACCTCACCTTACTTTCTTCTTCCCTCTTTAAAGCTTTTTGCTTTTATCTTTCTTTTTTCATTGGGTCAATCAAATTTTATTGCCTAAATTGATTCTTTTCCTTACCCTAGCTGTCTAGTCTATTCTTTGATTCATTTCGTTGATGCCCATTTGAGTTTAGAATCATAACTAGAGGTTTGAAGAAGGTTTAAGCAATGGCAGCTGCAAAACCAGAAGAGATAAGTCATCCACCAATGGATCAACTTCAAGGTTTAGAGTACTGTATTGACTCTAATCCATCATGGGGTAAAGCTTTTTTTTTATTATTATTTTGTGCTTCCTTGAAGCTTGATCTTTTGGTACGTGTATGACTTCTTAATTTTTTTGACTTGGATTTGTGAGAGCAGGAGAAGCTATAGCTTTGGGTTTCCAGCATTACATTTTGGCATTAGGAACTGCTGTTATGATTCCTTCTTTTCTTGTTCCATTGATGGGTGGTAATCATGTGAGTCCATTTTTATTGTCTTCTCTCTTTCTTTTTCATTAGACCTTTTGTGCTTCACAGTTAATGTATCACTGTTAATGATTTTTGATATAGTAATATATGTAAGCTGAAAATCCCTTCCTTTGGCTAATGCTTTTTCATCAATTTACAACTTTTTCTGTTGTTTGGGTAATTTTGATGGCTCAGGGTGACAAAGTAAGAGTGGTACAGACTCTGCTGTTTGTAGAAGGGATCAATACACTACTTCAAACACTGTTTGGAACGCGTTTACCAACCGTGATTGGTGGGTCTTATGCATTTATGGTCCCTATCATATCAATAATTCATGACCCTTCCTTGATGAGCATTCAGGACAATCACGTGGTTAGTCTAAATTTTTTCCTCGCCTTCATTTTCACCTTCCAATTTTCCACATTTGCTTTCTTTCAGTAAAGTTGGATTCCATTTGTGAGAAAATCGAGAGTTCTTTTTAGTCAATGTATCTGTTTCCCACTTGCCTAATTAGCCGCCTTTGCTGTTTAGCAGTTAAACATAAATAGCAATAGACATTTTACGGAGATGGGGTATCCATATTTTTTCCAATGTAAGTCATTGCACTGTATTAAGTTACTAACACTACTAAGTCTGGCCAACAGCAGATCATTCACTTATAATAATGTGATTAGTGATTGTTTGTATTTCTGCTGGCGGGCAAGATTGGACTTTTTTTATACAATTTGGAAAATTTGGCATTGAAAAAGTCATCGCATTTTAGGTATAATAGACATTGACAATTACAGTGTTATTTAGTTATAAATTCCTAAAAGAAAATTCTCTTACTAAAGCAACTATGTTGATAGTCATTTCTTGGCTACTTGTGCTATTGAACTATATGCCAGTTTGGAGGAGAACGACTAATTTGTTGATCATTTATGCAATGTTTATGTAGAGATTTCTTAGCAACATTAAAGCAGTCCGATGTGCTCTAGTAGTATCATCGCATTATAGATAATAGACCTTGACAATTATATTGCGTTTATTTAGTTATAAATTCCCAAAAAAAATTCTTTTACATAGGCAACTATCTTGAAAGTCATTTCTTGGCTACTTGTGCTATTGAATTATATCCCAGTTTGTACGAGAACGACTAATTTGTTGATCATTAATGCAAAAAGAACTGATGGTGTTTATGTTTATGTAGAGATTTCTTAGCACCATGAGAGCAGTCCAAGGTGCTCTAATAGTATCATCAAGCATTCAAATAATTTTGGGGTACAGTCAGTTGTGGGCTATTTGTACCAGGTACTGCTACGTCTCTAAAGTGAATTTCAGTCTCGTAATGGAAGAAACAAATTTCTGGTTTATTGTTTGCTGATTCATTTTATCTTTCTTTCTTTTTTTTTGTTAATGAACTCTTCAGATTTTTTAGTCCACTTGGAATGGTTCCAGTCATTTCACTAGTGGGTTTTGGTCTGTTTGATAGAGGCTTTCCTGTGGTAAAGTGACAGCTTTTAATCCCATTGTTTTTGAGTTCTCAACAATGCCGGTGTTTTTAATTATCATTCATACAATGCTTTTCTTATTTGTGAATTCACTCGATATCAGGTTGGACGGTGTGTGGAGATTGGCATTCCTATGCTCATCCTATTCATATCCTTCTCTCAGGTGTGTTACAACTATTCCCTTGTATCACTTTCTTTCGCAGTTCTGGATGCAAAAGAAAGCTTTTGCTTGATATGATTATAAGAGCATATATATACGTTCTGTTATAATCCTTTTATTTCTGTAGTTATGAATCCTCATGCTTTAGTGGTCTTTGAAGTTATGATTCAAAGAGAGTACTTTCAGGATAATTATAAAATAAGGAATTCTGGCAATTCAATTACTAAATTCAAGACTACCTCCAGCAATTTGTTTCTAACAGAGTTCAAAACATTGTTCCCGTTCCACATGCTTTGAAAATAGTCGCAAAGAATTCCTGATAAAAATGGTTAATCATTTTGAGGAATTGTCACATAGGGTTCTTTGTCTGTTTAATAAAGTAGGTGACCAAAATTTTTTCTCCAAAAACATTCTTTGATGCGTTTCAGATTATGTCTCTTCTTCCAACTATTGCTCTTCATTCATCAAACTGGTGAATAAATACTTGAAGAACTTTATATCAATTTTCTAATTTTTATTTGAATTTTGTTCTGTTTCTGGGATAGTACTTGAAGAACTTTCAGATGAGAAAACTACCAATACTAGAGCGGTTTGCTCTCATTATATCAATCACAGTGATATGGGCATATGCACATCTTTTGACAGCCAGTGGTGCATACAAACATCGACCTGAGCTCACCCAAATTAACTGTAGAACGGACAAGGCCTATCTCATTTCTTCTGCTCCATGGTTGGTAACTCGAACTATTTGTGTGAACACTAGTAGTAGTGAGAATAGATCTCAATATCAGATGAGGTTGTTAATAATTAGGTGGTATCCATTCACATGTTGTTTGGCCCCACCAAAAAGAAAAGGAAAAGAGCAACTGAGGATAAAAAAAATTTTATTTTTCTCAAGCTACATAAAATTTATGTTTTTCATTCTAATTTTACCATATTACACTGTCATACGGCATAGTAATACATGATATGTTGAAAGCTGAAATATAAGAATTCAATTAAGATTTTAGTAAATACATGATATGTTGAAAGCTGGGATATAGAAGTCAGTGTAAATTCAATTAAGATTTTAGTATTGCCTGACTCTTGACATTATTTTGCATTCAGGATAAAGATCCCATACCCTCTTCAGTGGGGTGCTCCTACTTTTGATGCTGGTCATTGTTTTGGAATGATGGCCGCTGTTATAGTCTCATTGATTGAGGTATTCATTCAAACTAAAACTAGATGCTCATATTCATTCTTGAAATTCATTAAAATATTACTAAAATTTACATATTCTTTGACAGTCAACAGGAGCATACAAGGCTGCATCACGTCTGGCAAGTGCCACACCACCTCCTGCTCATGTTCTCAGCCGTGGTATTGGCTGGCAGGGCATTGGGATCCTTCTGGACGGACTCTTTGGAACATTAAGTGGTTCAACTGTCTCTGTGTAAGTATTTGATATTAGCATCCTTTATATTGTGGGTTCAAATGCTTCCGATTAATTACTAATAGTTAAGAGAAAATAACAGAGAAAATGTGGGCCTGCTTGGAAGTACTCGTGTAGGCAGCCGCAGGGTTATCCAAATCTCAGCTGGTTTTATGATATTTTTCTCGATGTTAGGTCAGCGATACAGTTAATTACTTGGTGTAGTGGTTCTTTAAAGCATTCTCTTAAAATCTCAGCTTTATTTTGCGTCTTAATTTTTTGCAGGAAAATTTGGGGCTTTGTTTGCATCAATACCCTTCCCCATATTTGCTGCAGTATATTGTGTTTTGTTTGGTCTTGTTGGTGAGGCCCCAAAATTCATTTTCTTATCTATCTAATAATGTCTATTCTAATTAGATCTGATTTTTACGTAACTCTGTTATGTTCAGCTTCTGTGGGATTGTCATTTTTGCAATTTACAAACATGAACTCAATGAGGAACCTTTTCATTACTGGTGTTGCCTTATTTCTTGGCTTGTCTGTCCCTGAATACTTCAGAGAATACACATCAAAGGCCTTCCATGGTCCCGCACATACAAGAGCTGGATGGGTAATTTTTTGAAAACTACTTGTAGTTGCTGAAAACCATGTTCACATATCCTATAATCTGTAATAAAATAACAGTAACACTTGTATTAACAATCAATGTATTTGTTTGTTTCTTTGATGTGCAGTTCAATGATTTCTTGAATACCATCTTCTTCTCATCTCCAACTGTTGCATTGATTGTTGCTGTTTTCTTGGATAATACACTTGACTACAAGGATAGTGCCAGAGACAGAGGAATGCCATGGTGGGTTAAATTCCGGACATTTAAGGGAGACGGTAGGAATGAAGAGTTCTATACTCTTCCTTTCAATCTTAATCGTTTCTTCCCTCCATCTTGAAGTGGGATTTCATGAAAGGAGAAAAATGTTAGAGGAAAAACATCATTTCCAGATAAGGATTTTATATGGAGATTGCAGCTGCAGTGAAGAAGAGTTTATTCGCAGAGAAATGACACCTCTGCTCTCGCTCTCTTTTTCATTGGTTGTGTTATGTATATGACTCGGCTATTTTGGGTTAGTCAAAATAATTTATTTGATTTCATTATCTTCAGCTTTCAGTTCAACAATTCTTAATTCAACAAAAATATTCACACATGCATTGAACCAAAGATTTGTATATCTCATATAACTGACCATTATATATGTACAATCATCAACTTGAACAAATGTGAAAACAGTACAAAGGGCCTCGTTTGAAAAAAGGGCAAAAGCACACGCTACTGGGATTTACACATGCATTCTGGACACCTTGGTTGTCGATAAATGCTGCGACCAAAACCCCTTGCACTCACCCTTTGACCTTCTTCAATCATCTTTCTTACTCTATCTGCAAAACTAGTCCAGTCTATGGTGCTATTGTCAGACAAAATTGCTGCTAGCCTCTTTTTGTTGGGCCGCAAGGTAGGGGCATGTCCATCGCCATAGTAAGTCCGAAAACCAGACACCAGAGAAGACAGTTGGCTTCCAGAATCAGTCATGGCAAAGACATCAGAAGTCGAACATGCAATGAAGTCCAAAGCAGCCATCTACATATAATGCAATTTTTTACAAAGTTATCAACAAGAAACTTCATCTTCTAGCAAACGCTGCAAACATAGCCAATTAAATTTTGTGGGGAAAAGTTACTGCAAACTCTAAAAGAGCTAAAGATACTGATTTACCTGTGAAGAGAAATTCCTAAAAGGTGCAAGTTCATTGGGTGTGAGGAGAGTTTCCTTTGTGACTAAATTTGGGTAGAGATTGTTGAAAGGATACATCCTACATTTTCCACCATACATATGAGACCCGGCAAGGTATATGTAAGTTCCACGCTTAAACCCAAGACCAGCAAGAACAAGTGCAGCTTCTTCAGGTGTCAATGGACATCTTCCAAGCTTTCTCAACTCTGATGGAGAGATTGGCCTGTCAGTGAGAATCATTAGGAATATATAGATAACAAGTTAAAATGTGTTCATCAGGGAAAAGGGAAAATAAGTGATCCCATACTTCGACTTTTTCAACCGTTCAATAAGCAGAGGGAAATGGCTTTCTCTGTAGGCTTTGAGTTCCCTTTTCTCATCTTCTCCACCTCCAAATTCACATAAGGAATATGCAATCATGTCAACTTCAAACCTTAAGTGTAAACCAAGATATCTGTGTGGCCCTTTTGATGGATCATTCATTATTGAGGGACTGTCAGGCATAAACTCTCCAAGCAGTTGTTTGTCTAACATACTCTGTGCATAATCATATTTCCTTATTCTTCTGATCAACAAAGAACCAACTTGTTGAATTTTTGGCACAAACTTCAATGCATGGAAGTTACATTTGCACCTTAATCTCTGAAAAATATAATCATGATATCAGAAAGCGAAGGTCTTATATAAGCGAAGACTGCCATAGAAAGTTTGTAGGCCCTCATATTGTCTGCTTCATTTTCTGGGCTATTGAAAGCTTTCACTCCTTAACATTATTCAGAAGAAAATATCAAGTATAGCAAATCTTTCATATGTTTACTATATGATTAAGAAAGTGTTGCTTTTGTTTATGAAATATATTTGTTATTTAGACCTCCTTCATTATTAGTTGTGAGTGCTTTGTAGGTTATCATCACTGCAATTGCAATTTTCTGAAGTTTTTGAGGTACCACACCTTGGATTTGTAATACACGAAAAACACCTAGTGTTGGATATTAATTTGTGTTAAAAGTAAGCAGGTGTTGCTTAGATGTGTCTGTAATGTTTAAGTATTCAAGGGATGTCTTTACCTGAAGTTCAGAAGGCACCGGATCAAAGCCAAGTCGATTCCCAAATCCAAGAAAGTGAACAACTCCATTCTGCAACAGGAGAGGAAGTACTTTTTCTAGGTAATCAATGGGCTTTGCCTCCTTAGCAATGTCAGCATCTGTAATCTGATCAATACAAGGTAAACAAATTGAACATTAAAATGATGTTCCTCGGTAGCTGAGTATTCATATAAAATACAGAGAATCCAAAAAGAATTACATACTTGGCTACCAGTGGCTTCAATATCTAAGAATTTCAGATACAAAGGAAGCTCCTTAACAATATTTACTTCATACTTCATGATCTTTATAAAGTACTCCTCTTGGTAGATATCCCCAAACTGGCTGCATTTTCAACAAGTACAAAGGTAACTATTCTCCTGAATTATGAACTCCCAATAAGCACGTAGAAGTAGATGGTTACTAATTAGTAATAATGGCACTCAACTGGCAATAAAAATTATACTTGATGAGCTTAGGATGCATGATACAGAAACTGAGGATGAGTTATGACATGATTAGCTTACTAGATCATGGTTAAATAACAAGAATTTACTTTCACATTCGCATTGGCAGAAAGAATTATTTTCACCTGAAAACTCGAGCATGTCTTTGTTTTCAAGAACCTGGAGATTGCTTTAACTGATGCTTATGACTAACAACAAATGTAAAACTACAGAAGCAAACCATCAGACAAAGCATGATTGCTCATCCATTTTCCATTAATTTTAAATAAGAAGCTATTTTGAATATCATAAAATTGTTACTTTAATATTTTCAAGCAGTTTATGTCAGCATGGATTAATATGCTATAACCTAGAATGCGGATACATGTAACAGCCAACAGAAATTAGAAGCCATTCATACAGCAGATATGATATCAGACCTAGGATCCTTCCATACATTGCTGTAAAGAAATTTGGGAAGAACTAAAGTTGCATTAAGTAAAGATGCCAAGGCAACAGCATTGCATATCTGCAAGAAAAAAGATCATCAATAATTAATGAACTTACAATAATGGTTCGAAGAAAAAGTAGAGAAAGCTATATAATTTTGATCTGCAAGAGAACAGCTAATACATGTAAGCAGAAAATCAGATTAAAGTCAAAATATCAAATGCCTATATATTGTTCGATAGTTGTTGACAGTTAATTTCATTACAGTAGGCAACTTTGACATATCCTGATAGAAACACAATAACAAAATAAATTAGTTTACTGCTTTCAGTAATCAAATAAACCCTATAATGAATCCTTGTCTACTTTATTTAGTTCACCAATTCTTTAGCATTGAATATTTTATTGATTTTGCTTTTTAACACTTTTTCCAAGAGTTTTTATCAACAAACTAAGCGCCATCTACTGGTTCAAAGGAAAGTACATGAACTCAGGATCAGAATGACTCTAACGTAATGGCCTATTATACTAGCATTCTTCTATGAAAATTCAAACAGAAAGTCTCCAAGTAAAATTCAAAATTCAGTTCCTGGATGTAGCTCTATTATGGATAATGTATGTTATCATGTTATGCAAACCTCTACTGGAAGTAGAAAGGATGTGGATATAAGTTGTTATGTCAAAATAATCCAAATGCAAAAAGGGTCAACAGTCAATCTATTTGATCTGCATGAAACATCTCTTCTGTAAAGTACAGAAGACCTGAGCTTCAATACTTACAGCAACTCTTTGTTGATTGAGACCACCATTTGCACTAACCAATAGATAGCCATTGCTTTTGTCAGGTTTTTCTGTGGCAGCAAAATGATTTAATGGTTTATCATACCTCATCTTGTCATTTAATTTCAGAGACATAATGGTGTCAATGTGAGCAAATATACAATAAAGTTTGGCTTACACTGATTGAATTTAGATGATTTAATTCTCATGAGATGGAAAGGCCAAGATAGTAGGATACCTATTTTTTCTGATTTCATTTTGTCTGCACAAGGTTTCCATACAGATGCCTTCTGGTATGGTTTCTCCCAGAAACTTGATTTCTCTCGCTTGAACTCTTTCTAAAGCAGAGTAAAAGTTTCAGATGTACGCCAACAAACAAAAGAAGCTTATCTGAATATATAAATCAATGTAGCACTTTAAAGCAAACCTCTGCCAGAGAATTGGATGCCAAGTTCAGGAGCCGACTGTACATCAGGACAGGTGGTTTATCTTTATTTTCATTGGCAGGTCTATCCTCCTACACAAGCAATAAGAATTATTGCAGTTAATTGCCATGCACAACCTTTGTAGCTAAAAGGAATGAAACACTATTCGACTTGTAAAAGGCTAACAGAACATATTATTGATTGTTGATTCCCTGATACATCATAAATTTCCCCTTTAAGACATGTAAATAAAGAAGGTTTATCCCGTGCCATCTGTGATGAATATGCCTAACACCGCATCATTGGAGGTTAAAGCACAAGCAGTATCATCTAAAGCATTCAATACTGATGCAACTACCAACTTCGGATATCCAATATTTATACGGTGCAAATCCAAGTAGAATTTGAAGTGTCGAAATACAAAAGAATAAACCATACCTTCACGCTGGTTGATTTTCTCGAGGTTGAACCATTTTGAACGTTTATTGAATCAAAAATAAAAACCAAGAAAGAATCAAGCAGAAAAAGAAAACCCAACAAAGCAAATACAAAAGCAATTGATCTAATATGCTTATGAAACAAAATGTGCCTTTTCCGTACATAAACTCCCTTAGAACCAAATTTCTTGTATTCATTTTTCAATCCATCAAGCATTACAAAGTTGGTTTTCCATTTAGTATCCCCTCCTGAAAATCCCCTCCCAAATGAAGGATCACAGCTTAGCAAACTTTCCAAACTTCTAATGTGATTATCTTTTGTCCCAGATGAAAATTTAGGACGATGACTTCGTGGGGATCCTTGCTTCCCCATTATGCCATTCTCTTTCTCAATGAGGCTCGAATTAATCAAAAACTGGTTGCTAGTAATCTACTATAAAAGAATCAACCATGAACTAATAAGTGCAAGGAACTCCAGAAACATTAAAAAAACTAAAAAATAAAAGTTTTAAAGTTGACAAGTAAAAGAAACTCCATAAACTTGCCATAAGTTTACACTTGTATGCAATAGTTCTAGGTTCCAGTCTCTCTCAACACCGACGTACCAACCGATTAGATCAAATTGGAAAACATCAGGTTTGGTGGCACAAGCTGAAATCAAGAATAAGAAATCTTGATTGCAAAAAAGAACATTAAAAAGATTTTATTTTTAAAGATGAAGCTAAGCAATAGATGACAGTGACTTGTATAAATGCAGAAGAGTGAAATGCAAGACATATATCTCGAAAACTCAGCAACTCCTCACAAACACTAACCTTGTGAACCAAGATTCATATCTGCAGCAACTACTAGCCACCAAAACCATAAATAACAGCGAAGCCATCGCCTTTGGAGCTTTCAACATTTCCATTGAATACAATTCTTGTACAAAGAACAAATATGTAGAAGAGAGAACTTACACATTAAAAAAAAAATGCCCTGAACTGGGATTTGGTCAAATTGGCGGGCCCTGTTTAACCAACCTATAACAGAAGACTGATGTAGTAGGCTGTGAAAAACCCGATCCAACCGAAATGAATGTGGTCTATTTAGTTGAATTTATCTTTTTTTTTTTATTTTCAAAAAAAGGCTGAACCTGAACCTACCAAAACTTTTGTATGTTACTTATTTTTTTATATATTATTGTTATTCAACTCTTTTACTTTTATCTATCAAATAATTAATATATTTAATCATTATTATTTTTTAATTTTTAATGAAGACAATTTAGATATCATGCTAATTAGAGGCTAGTATCAAGGTAATTATTGTTATTTTTCTACTTCAATTTTTCTTTTATATATTATCTATTGTCTTTATGTAATTATCCATTCTATATGATTAAGTAAATCATGTTTTGATTCATAGTAATTAATTATGATGTGTGGTAACTCATAAGGTTTTATGATAATCTATTAATAGTAGTAATTGCTATTAATTTATGTTACTTGATAAAGTTATAGTAATTACTTTTATTTATTATGATAATGGGTAATTTATGATTATTTTTTTATTTATAGTAATTAATTATAATTTATGATAATTGTAAATTAAATTTATAGTGATTAATGGATAGATTCTTAAAACCAATTAATCGAGCCAATCTGAATTGTAAAATTTCAGTTTGATTAAGTACTGAATTCATCACGTTTGGTTTTCATATTTTTTTTATTAATTTATTTCATCTTATTGTAGTATTTTATTCATAGTAAATTATAAGAGTACATATTTATTTAAAATTCGATCAAATTACTAATTTGTTTATTATTAAAAGTCATTTCTAAAATAGAAATAATAAGTATTTTATAGTCATTTTACATATTTCCAATCATCCATGTGGTATTCATGTGATTTTTAATAATTAGATTCATCATTAATAAATAATAATAATCATATTAATTTTAGTTACTTTTAATTATTATGTAATTAAATCACATTTAATTTAAATAATAATAATTGTTAATTATATTTAATTCCTATATTATAATATATATATAAAAAATCACATCAAATTATCTTACCCATTATAGTTATTAATTTATTTACTATATATAAATTATTTTATTCATTATATTTTTTTACTATGTCTTTCTAATATTTTTTTATTAAATTATTATTTTTTTAATATTAGTTATCTGTTTTTTATATATAAAACATAATTACCTAATTCTAAAAGACTTGAACTTCTAATTAATAAATTATTAAAATAAATTAATTAAATAATATAATTATGTTGATTTTTTGATAAATTTATTAGTCCCTATTTTCACTTTTTTATATAGTATGATTTGATTTTGTTAATTTAATATGAAAATCGATTTATTGGGGATCTAAAAGTTTGATTGCGTGAATCGAATCCCCACCCTCCAAACAGCAATTCTCATATCCTCGATCCAGATCCACTTAGCATTGTGGACCAAGAGTCTAGACACATGCAGAAATTCATTTTTTAACTGTGTATTTTTTTTTAAAAAGTCAGTAAAAAGTGTTAATCTCTGTAAACTCTCTAATTTTTTTGAAAACCCACAATTCTCTTTCTCTTCAATTTTCTCTAGACACGATTTTTCTCTTAACTTCACTTCACTTTCAACTAATATAAGTGATGAACCTTTTTTTTTTTTATCATATCTTGTTCCAATCTTGAAAATAACGAACATATTTTATATATGATAATAAACTTAAATTTTTATGATTATTTCATTTCATTATTGATTTTGCATCTCTGTGATGTTTAAATCTATAGGTTTATTAGTTTATTGAAAAATGTTAATTAGTTGAAATTTGTTAATTTATTATAAATAATGTAAAGATTCGTTACTTTATTCTCAAGGTTCATTATTTTATTAATAAAATATTTATTTTATTTTAAGTTATAGATTGATTAGTAATGTAGTAAAGATTAATTTATATGATCATTTAATTTGATTATTGATGTTTGAACCTATAGATTTATTAGTTTATTTAAAAATATTTATTAGTTATAAATTATTGGTTCATTAAGAATAATGTAAATGTTCATTATTTTATTAATAAAATATTCATTTTGTTTTAAGCCATTGATTCATTAATAATATATTAAAAAGTTCATTAGTTTATTGAAAAATATTTATTAGTTATAAATTATTGGTTCATTGAGAATAATATAAAATTTCATTATTTTATTAATAAAATGTTCATTTTGTCTTAAGCTATTGATTCATTAATAATATAGTAAAAAGTTTATTAGTTTATTTAAAAATATTTATTTTGTTATAAATTGTAGATATATTAATAATATAGTAACGGCTCGTTAGTTTAATGATAAATTTCATTTTATTTTAAAGTAAAGGTTCATTGTGCATAGTAAAGATTCATGGTTCATTTTTTATAAATTGTACATTCATACATAAAAACTATAAATTCATCTATAGTAAAGATTCATGGTTCATGTTTTATAAATTGTACATTCTTTACATAAAAACTATAAATTCATCTAATTTATATAAATTTGTTTGTTTGCTCCATTGATTTTGGTTCATCACTCAATTCATAAAGGTTCACTTGTTAATGAATAGAGATTCACTAGTTATGAAGTGTAGCTTCAATACTCAGGTACTTATATTCATTACTTATTTTACAGCTAAATAAGAATAAAACCAAAAACATGATAAAAAATACAAAAAATGAAGAAGAAAATCGAGAGAATAAAGAACAGAGACAATAAAGAAATTCTAAACGCTAAAAAATCGCATCAAAAATGTAAATGAGCAGAAAATGAAGAAAAGCATAACACAAGCCTTATCTGTCCGTTAAATTCAAAAAATTAAAACAAACCTCTTTTAAACGTGTAATCTTCACCCTAGATCCATAAAACATCCTGAATCAGAGTGCAGGATATAATTTGTGCCCAAACAGTGCTATTTACGAAATGGGCTTTTCATTCGGATTGGCCCAAAAATGTCTAAGGAAAGCGAAGAAATTTAGGTTTAGACCATTTGTTGATTAATTATCCGACATTTATAATGTTATTTTCTGATTTAGCCCAAACGTGAAAAAGGAGAGCCGTCAGAGTCAAGACAATTACACCATTTGTACTGCTTGCGTAACTTTTTTTATAAATTAATTTAATTATAAGATAATATATACATATAGATTTTATTTTTATGGATCAAGATTAAAAAAATTAAATATATAATTTTTTTATGAGTTTTTTTAATTTTGATATAACGTGGTACACTGAATTCCATCAAATAATTCAACATAATTAAATAAAAAATTAAAATAATTTCACTTAATAACTATTTTTCAACTTTTTATTTGCAAAAATACTTTTTTTTTTCATTTTTACAACACCTTTTCAATTTTACTAAAATGGATTTCAAAAATATCTTGTATGTCTTGGTTCTGCGATTGAGGGGAGGAATGCGGCTCTTTCTCAAGACCTCACTAGCAAGACTATGACCCTAGAGGTGGAGAGCTCTGATACAATCGGCAACGTGAAAGGCCAAGATTCAAGATAAACAAGGCATTCCACCAATCAGCAGCGTTTGATCTTTCGCCGGGAAGCAGCTTGAAGATGGTGACCTGTTGATCGACGAACATTTTTTTTTTTTGAAAGGATGTTGATCGACAAACATCATCATTGTATGTTCTGTTTTATTGTAAGAAAGAAATTATCGGTTTTTTTCTTTTTCTTTTTAGCTTTTGCTTCTTTTCTTGCTGAATCCACCGAGTCTAATAAAGTGGCTTTGAGATCATTACGAATGTGAATGATGATATATATATTAATGGCAAATATTTGTGTGAATTTCTCGATCTGTAAATAAATAAATTTATAAAACAAATCAATTAAAAATAATGAATTATATATATATTAGAGATAAGAAGTTGCAACACCAAAGCACAATTTCCTGCAAAACAAAACTTATGCATTAAAAATATTTGTGAAAATGTCGATATGAACTATATATTACCAAAATTTCTTAACATTTTTGAGTAATTTGCTCCTTTTAATTTCTTAACATTGAAAAGAATCAATCTAGTTTCTATCACAAATTGGGTCACCTTCCATTAGTCACAGGCTTTTGGCTTCCAAATCTTGAGCAACTTTCCCTTGTTCAAAATCAACTGAGTGGACCAATCCCTCACTCTATCACCAATGCCTCAAAACTTGGTGTCCTAGACATCTCTGGTAACTCTTCATTTAGCCTTATTCCTGATCACTTGGAAATTTAAGAAGTCTGCAGAAGCTCAATATGGCTCATAATTCTTTGCATAGCAGATTTTCATCGCCAGAAGTTTAGTTTTTTCTCATCATTGTCAACTTGCTAACATTTAACCTTCCCAATTCCGTTGGGAACTTGTCTGCCTCTCTTCAGACCTTTAAAGCTAATGATTTTAGATTTGAAAGCAAAATTATAAGTCAAACTGGCTATTTAAGCAAATCCAGCAATAGAACTAACTTGTTTTTGAATTCTCCAAGTGGTTCTCTTCCTTTGGATGGGGAACCTCAAGGTTTGTAACCCTCAAACATTTTGCTGTCTCCTTCCTTCAATAGATTACAAGGAGAAATTCCTTTTGCAAACTTGTTACATCAATCTGAAGCATTATGGGGTTCAACTCAAATGTTGGTCCCACCATGTGAAGGTAGCAGCCATCAACCATCAAAGATATCGAGAATGCTAGTATTCTATATTTCATCGACAGTTGATTATAGTATTGCTGCTTGCTTTTACTTTCATCTTCATAAGATCCACTATAAACGAAAGCCAAAGCCTTCAATTCAAGAAGATTCGCTGCCTTTAGCAACAGGGAGAAGAATTTTATATCAAGAACTTAACTTGCAACGGATGGTTTTCAGGATAGCAAATGCTCTGTGGTCCATCCGTATCTATGATTTTCACACTAATGTTGTATTCAAGTAGTTCAGAAAGGACAGCAAGTTTCCAAATTGACAAAATGCATAATTTGATCCCCAAACTTGTCGTATTTATTATATTAACCCCCTATATTTCTATTTTATTATATTGAGTCCCTAAATGATTATTCTGGATAAAATAATTTAATGGTACCAAAATTTTTGCATATGTATCAAATTAGTAACAGAACTTTATTTAAATTAAATTGGTACAAAAACTTGTATCAAATTGAGAATAATTATATTAATAGTACCAAGATCTGTCACTTCGTTATAAATTGGTACTAAAATTTTTAATTATTGAAAATTTATACCAAAATTTTTAAAAATATTGCAATCTAGTATCCAAAGTCAATTTCCACTGCAAAAATATCAAATTGGTAATATCACGTCACATGAACTTTCACACCGGCATTTTTGCCACAAAAAATACATGTAAAAACAGTGTTATTTAGTAATATTTGAAAAAAAAACTATAAATCAAACTTCAAATCGCTATCAACATCGTTTTTGCAAGTATTTTTTGTGACAAAAAAGATGACGTAGAAGTTTATGTGTTGTATCATTACTAAGTTGACATTCCGGCATCGAAAATTGATATTGGGTACCAGATTGCAATAATTTTTAAAATTTTAGTATCAATTTGCAATAATTAAAAGTTTTTATATCAATTTGTAAAAAATGATAAACTTTGGTATCCTTTATATCGTTAACTTATTACATTGGTACCAAAATTTTAAAGTTGTATTTCAAATTATAGTATCAAATATTTTTTCGATTAATTCATGCTAATATAAATATCGGATTTGCTGATGTTGCTGCCGAAATCCATAATCTAAAATTTAACTTCAAAATTTTAGTATCAATTGGATACAAAACAATATTTTGATATATATTAAAAAATTTAATATTAATTTGAAACACATACAAAAATTTTGGTACCCATAAAATATTTTACTGTGGTTATTCTTTTTCCTTTCAAATTTGTGAAGGGTAGGTACCCATCACAAATAAAAGGTTCTGACTCGACCATATGAACAGTCTTTACACTACTGTTAAATTCTCATTGTTTGTCATAATTCACTTTTTACTTTTTAGAGTGCACTGCTTTAAACAAGGCGATGATGCAGTTTAGATAAAAAATTTATAAACAAACAAAAAAAAGTTAATTTTTAAAAATTTTTAATTTTTACCCACTATTAAATATATTCAAACTAATACTATTTAGATTCGATTTAATCGATTTAATAAATAAATGAACAATTAAAAAAATTTAAAATATCATAAATTTCGACAACCATTAACAATTGATAAATTGAATTTTCCAAGTTATTCCTCCTTTTGCATGTTCACAATTAAAGTAGAGAAAATTAAGTTACTGGAACAAAGAAAAAAATTAATAAATACAAAATAAAAAGCATCTAAAAATAAAAAGAATTAGTTAATACTAGCTTCATTAATATGAAAAATAGATGATACAAATAAAAATTTCATTACTTCTTTATAAAAATATAAAAAAGAAGGCTAAAAAGTATCAAAGAGATGTAATTAAATCTTTAATTTTAGAAAACTAGAAAAATATTAGTATCAACATATCGTGTGTATATAAATATAAGAGATCCTATATTATTGGTTTTGTTTGGTTTTAATTAATTTATATTTTCTTAATCTTAAACCAAGCCAAACAGTTAGTTTATAAATATTCCAAAACCATGAATATTCAATGAACTATTTTTATTATTAATATACAAATAAAAGTTATTTATAATAAATTACTAATTTTCATTTTTTACTAATATTTTTATTATTAATTATATTTTTAGTATCTATAATTTATTTTAATTGTATTATATATTAAATCTAAATTTTATTAATTATTTGATAAATCAAATTTAAGTGCAATTAGTTATAAAATAACCTAATCTATAATAAGTACAATATAATTATATGATAAATCAATCTAATTTATTATTTGTCTAATTATATTATATAAATGTTGTTAAAATAATTGTGTAATGTTAAATTTAAATATCAAACTATATTATATTATTAAATAAACCATATATAATAGATACGCTTAAAACTTATAAATTTATAATAGCCACAAACTTAAATATTTATATTTTGTAATTATATACTGATAAATACATATTTGTATTTTATCTTTATGGATTTATATACATAATAATTTAAATTTTAAATATTATTATATGCATTCCATACAATGTGTATTATATTAAATTTATATAGTAATCAAAATTTATATAATTCAGGTTCTATTTACCTTATTTATCTTTAATTTATTTTAAAGTTTAATTTAATTGATAAATTAGCTAAAATCTTATCTTTTAAAGAATCACAAATGAGAATTGGTTCTAGTAGTAGTAATAATAATAATAATAATAATAATAATAATAATTTAGAAAATATTAATTCTAAAGAACTTAATATAGCAAAATTGAAAATCAATTATTAGATTGAATTATTTCTAAATAGGATATTAAAATAATATATAAAATAGGATCTTTTAAATTTATGCAATATTATTCTATCAAAACAACCGAATATACTATAGCTTTAAATGAAAAACATGAAAATATTCAATTATTTTCAGAAAATGTTATTAAAAAACATAGAAAGAAATATAAATTTCTTCACATTGGATTAGTACAAATCGGTATTAAACTTTTGTTTAGATTAAAATTAGATATACTAGTTTTAATGTATTTATGAGATGTTAGATATACAAACTTTTCAAATTTTTTATTAGCTATGGCAGAAACAAACCTTGCTAATTGACCAGTTTATTTTTATTGTTATCCAAATTTGTTATTAAGTTTATATAACTCACACATTTATCATATTATATCTTTAACTGTTAAGACAAAAAATTTAGACTTTAAACAAAATATTAGGACTATTGCAATTATATACAGAATTTACTATAAAGTTATGTGTACAACTATAAATCTCAAAACTAGATATAATCTATTAAAAGATGAAATATTAATTTTTGAAAGAAATAAAATATATTCTAATATTCAGATTCCTAAGAGATTAAAATAGAATGAAGTTACTAAGTCAGGAACTTGGGAATTATCGGAAATTGCTGAACCTAAAGTATAAAATATTAACAATCAATTTTCTAAAATAATAGAACATAGTGATGGATCTGTAAAAATAGATTTTGTTCTAGATAATATTCAATCATCTATGATATCAACATATTTTAACAACAGACTCTCAACTAGTTATATTCCAAGAAATTTATCTACAAAAAATTATGAACTCAGGAATCGTAGATTTTAATGAAAATATTCCAAAACCCACATATATAGAAAATGATAATAATAAATCTGAAAATTCTTTATCTCCAACTAGATTACAAATAAAAATATTTTCTCAAATAAATTAATATGAAAAATTTTTCAATAAACAAAAAATTTTTAAGAAAATAATTAAAAGAAGATTATAATAAAAAAAAACTTTGGTATTTTAATAATTTTTCTGAAGAACAACTAAATAATTTTAGAACTGAATAGTATAATTCGATGGAACATTTAAAAGTAAATATTTTATTATTTATTTGGTTTGAGATATACTGTAAACATTATAATATTAATTATTCATTTTCTACAATATGAGTAAACACTAAGATTGCTAAGGTATGGAAAACAATTGATAATGATCATATAATCTCTGTACATCCTCATTTAGACAGAATAATATTTACTCAACTAGTTATAGAAAAATTCAGTCTACTAAATTATTTATAAGCTAATTCAATCATTTATTTACATGTTTTCAATCATTTATTAAGTATATTAGTTATATATTAATAAAATTTAGTAATAATTTAAATTCTAAATATTACTATATTATTTTTTTACTTATACTACATAAAACTTATATACTAATCTAAATGCTAAATATATAAATAATATATATAACTAATATACTTAATAAATTTATATAATGTAGACACTATGAATATTAAATCCAAACTAAATCGATCGATCAAATAAAAAATTTGTAAACTAAAATAATTAATCAACTTATATTGATAGTTTATTTTATAATTATATACTTTAAAATTTTAATAGTTTATTAAAAATATTTTTATGTGATGATTGTATATTTCTTAAAATACTATTAGATTTATTCGAATATATTTAGATTTTAGATATTTATGAAAACTATATCAAATTATCTTGAATTTTTTAAGAGAATATAATAATAAATTTTTTTTATCTTTAATACAATATTTAAAATTTAAAATTTGTAATTTTTTAATATAAAATTGGAGATTTTTCGATCCCAAAAATCGACTGGACCGTGTACAACCCATTGAATATTGATCAACCACATACCCGAAGGTAAAAACCCAGAAAAAAAATGGAACACCCAATTGGACACGTGTCGGGATCTTGATGGTGACGTTAAACAACTGTACAAGCATCCCAGCGGAGGGACCTGACATTGTAGAGCTTATCAAGTAATCAGAGCTCAGTGAGACCTGCTAACACACCAACCCTCAGGTTGGACTTTGACCCATAAAACCAATAGGCCAAAAGCCTGAGCAGACCAACCACCACCACCGACGCATCAGCCAAACCGCCCTACCGTCAAAAGAGTAACAGTAAAAAAAAATCTTTTTTGAAAAAGGAAAATAAAAAGCAAGAAATCCAGAGCTTAATTATCCTTTTCACACTAGAAGAAAGGGTTAAATGGGAAAAGAGAAAGTGACCGAAAGGGTAGAAATGTTTTTTTTTTAAGGAAAAATTCAACTTGGATTGGATAGGTGAAAAAGCTTTTTGCACGCCTTTTTAACTGTGAAGACAAGAGTGGTAAAAGTCTAAAAAGTATGGAAGTCATTTTCATAAGAGTGGGGATAGCGAAAATTACCTTCCGTGGAAAGAGGGTGACATTGGTTGGATTTGCAGTTAGTGTTAGATTTTAAATTTTTTTTTTTTGAGTAATTCTACGTCGGTGCTTTAAAATCGTTGAATTATAAATTTTTAATCTTATCCATTGATAATGAATGGTTGAGATTAAAAGTTGATGATCCAATGGTCCTAAAATATCAAGTGTAATTTACACCCAGTGCACCACAAAAGCTCTCATTTTTTTATTTAATTATTTAATTTTTAATAAACTGTTTTTTTAAATTTATTTTAAAAAAATATTTATCCATCTATTTCTATTTAAAAATAGTTTTTAAAATTTCAAATTCGAAAAAACTCTTTTTATTTTCAAACGCCAATTTATTTATTATTCATTCAGCTTTTCAAACGGCCATGGCATTGGTCTCTGTCTTTTTATGCCTTCTTAATTTACTGATTCAATTTTTTTTTTTTGACAACTAATTCAAGAATGTTAAGTAGTTGTATATAGTCTTGGTGGTAAGAAATGAGAAAATTTTTAAAATGAGGAGAGAAAAAAATTTTTTTTTTCTTATCAACCAATCAAAAGATTGATATTGAAAAATAAATTTTCCTTCATTAACTACCTATTTTTAATTTAGTTTCTAAATTTTATAACTGGGAATTGGATCAATAGGCCGAGTTCAGCTCAAATCATTTTAAAATCTAGATTTGTTTTTGGGTAAACTATAAAAAATGACATGTAATTTGATCATTTTTCAATTTTGGGTATATGGTATTTTTTATAATAAAAATGGGTTTATAGTTTATTATTTTAACAAAAATTTTAATACTTCCACATGATCCCACATGAAATAATTCACCTCGGATAGACTTAAAAGCCGAAAAATATTAATTTCTACACAAAATTGAAAAAAAAAAATTCAAACTTATATATATATATATAATCGCTTTGGAGTCCCAAAGCATGTAATTTATTAATTTATTGAGTCGTTGGATTAATTCCAGAAAACTATTCGAATTTCACCAGATTTTAATTAGAATTTTCAGATGCATTCGACTCAAATAAAAAACTATAGATATGCTAAATTTAGAAAAATATTTTTATTTAAACTCAATATATTTGTTTGTTTATGAACAAAATCAACTTTATATTTATAAATAATAGTTAGTTATTCCTTGCAAGTATAAAGTAATTGACCATAGTTTTGTAATTTTCTAATTGACTATATTAATTGACTATATTAATTGACCATTGTTCTGTAATTTTAGAATTGACTATATTGATCTGAACTCGATTCAAATTTGATAAAAGTTTGAATGAATCAATTTAAATTAATATAATATAAAAATTATTTGAATTTTACTTTTAAAAATTCAATTAATTAGATGATTTATCCAAATAATTCAATTCAAAATCTTAAAGCGACTTGAAAGTTCTCTAAACCTGCTCTATTTAGCGGTGCGTTTTCAAAAAAAATATTTTTCAGAAAAAAAAAGTTTATATTTATATTTTTTTAACTTTAAAAACTGTTTTTATATAGAAACAGATAAATAAATATTTTTTCCATAAACATACTTAAAAAAAACAGTTTATAAAAAATTTAAAAAATTAGTGAATTAAATAAAAAATAAAAAATTTATTTTTGAAATATTCATCAACAATCTCTTGTGCTTTCTTAATTGATTTGGATTGCTAAGTTTATATATAACTAGGGTACATATGTATTGCTTAAAATATATTTTAATGTCCTATAAAAATTGGTAAAAAAATGTTGTAGTTAAAATAATTAATTAAACAATTAAAATTTTATAGTTAAAGAACCTTTTTTCACTGATTAAAAATAATTATATAGTGAAAATTGTAATCTTATTTGTATTTTTAATATGTAATTTCATTAATAAAAGGACATATTAGGAAACTAACAAGTGATAGATTGAATTTATTGTCGTTATTCATAAAAAAGATACGGTAAATAAAAAATATTATTAAAATTAAGAAATCAATCATAATTTCAACAGTCAACCATAAAAGTGGGCTATTAAAAAAAAAAAGAAAAAAATTATTAAAAAAATCTTAATTTTGCAAAATATTACTATTATTTCCAATTATATAAATTTTTATTTTTGAAATAAATAAAATTTCGGTAGAACAAAATCAATTTCAGAACGTTTACATAGATTAACTGAATTAAATAACTAGCACTGACATTGATTAAATATGCTGTCAGTATTAAATATATTCAATTATAATTAGATAATTAGAGTATAGCAACAACTATTTAATCTAATAATTTAATTCACATCAATATTAATTATTTTATTCAGTCAATTCATATAAATACCAATCAAATTCATAAATTGAATTTATGTTATCAAAGTTAGATTTGTTTAAAAAATTGAAAATTTATATAATAAAAATAAAATTTTTAAAAAATTAGATATAATTGTGAAATTTGGCAAAAATTTTATTTTTAATTTTACCTTTAAAAAATACAAATCTTCATATGATAAAAATAGTATAAAATTTAATTTATTTGGTGTCTAAAAAATTTATCTTTATAATATAAAAATAGTATCAAATTTATATTTGTTTTATTCGAAAAAAATTAAAATTTCTTTAAACTTTTTGAAAAAAAAAGGCTGCATATGATCTTGTAAATTTAGCCTCAAAATTACTACAACATACTTGTATTTTCAAAATTTAAAAGACATATCTAACTTGTTTTTTAAAGAAGCATATCCAAACCATCTTTATTTATTCAATTTCGTAATTTTATTTTTTGATCTGTTTTTTATTTAATTTACTTTTTATATTTTATTTTTCTCCACTATGTGGTTTAAAAATTTAAACTTTCCTTATAATATGTCATACCTAAGAATAGCATTGTATTTTACATGTCAATGTTTACTTTTTCAACATATTATGTCATTATATAAAATGGATAAAAAATTAAATATAATAAGTAATTTGAATACCAAACTAAATTATCTATATTAACAATAAAAATAATATAGTTTGACCAACAATTTTTAGGTAATTTATTAATATCTCTCGTGATATTTAGTTGAATATACTAATTAGTTCATTTACCAGATTTGATTCTAACAACTAAAAAAATTTTATATTATTTTTAAATAAAATATTATTTTAATTAATTATAATATTTTGCTAGTCAACTAAAAAAATACTCTTATATATTTTTTGATAAATTTGATATTTTGTTAATTTAAAAAATATAATATTAAAAAAGAATGATAAATTTAAAATTTTGATATAAAGTTGATGACATTAATTTTTTTTAATATTTTTAGTATTTTTTAAGATAAAAAGAGAATGACAAATTGTAATAGAAAAAATTTACTGAATGATTATCTGATGTATTAAATTAAATCTGAAAAATTTCATAACATATATCAAAAAATAGAAAGGCTAATTAATGTATTCAGCCAAACTTCAATGAGTTACAATAATTTATCCTAATTTTTATTTAGTAAAGTAATTTATTTGGAAAAAAGTATTGATTATAATTAAAAAATATAAGTTATTATATAGAACTAGCATAAAAAAAACTGTTAGATTATAATTTTTTTTCTTTATACCCTTACCTTTTTTTCATCAAATGACATGGTATAATAATAATAATAATAATAATAATAATAATAATAATAAAATTAATAAATTATATAAAATAAAATTATAATAGAAAATATAATTATTTAATATATTATATACAATAATGAAATTTTATATTATAAAGTGGACGAATTTATTTTATTAGAATAAATATTTAATATAATTTTTATAATATATATATATTTCTATTATGAATTTAAATATAAAAAAATTATAAAAAAAATTATAAACTTTTAAAAATTTCACAATTATATCATCTTTCTCGTAAGTTTATTTTAAATTATTCGAATTTCTGACTTTATAATAAATATAGCCTACATGCCTAACTGGTGCCTACCTGGTGTGAACAAAAATTTTAAGAATCAACGCTGATATGGCGATGACGTGGTCTTATATGCCAAGTAAACTGGACATCAAAACGACGTCTTTCTCGTAGAGAATTGAAATCGATTTTCTTCACCAAAAGGCCGTGTTTTCTTTTCGTTTTCCCTTCAGATAAACTCTCACCACCGTTCTGATTTAACCCAAGAAACAATCTTTCCCTCACCACCGAGAAGCTTTGGACTTAGCCTCAGCAATTTTGTCTTCGATCTCGGCCAACAAGCAATAGCAAAACAAACAGCAGCAACTCCACTTTCCTCAACCATAATAGCAGCCAAGTAACCATCATAGAAAGTCTCAACATCCATATCAGCCTTATCTGACTTGACAACAGCACTTTCTCCTTTAGAAAGCATGTCCTCTTCTAATTTAACCCAAGAAACAATCTTTCCATCAGTCTTGGTGGAGCTAAGTGCCGGCATGAAGATCTCCCAGGATCTTCACCTGCACTTGGGCAGTCTTCCTACGAGTAATAGAAATGGAGATAGAATGACGGCAAAGAGAAGACGCATAAGAGTTCCAGAATTTGGAAGAATGAAGCAATAAGGGAGAAATAAGAATCAAAATGGTGGAAGAAGGGGAATGGGAGGTGGGATTTAAGTGGGTTTTGTGTTTAATTAGTGTGCAATTCTCAGAAACATCGAAGGAGGGCGGAAGCGTTTTGGTGAAAAAAAACGGCGTCGTGTTGGGTTGTAATTAACTCTTTACGAGAAACAGTGGCGTTTTGGTGAAGAAAATTGATTTTAATTCTCTACGGGGAATGACGTTGGTTTGATTTCTACGTGGCATATAAGGCCACATCATCGCCAGATCACCGTGCACTTTTAAATTAGGTTTTTTTTACCACGTAAGCAGTTAGGTTCAGAGACATCTATGTTATATTTGGTACAAAATTATAAGTTCATATCATTTAAAATAAATTTTAATATGAACAAAATATAATTATAAAATTTTTGAAAGTCCATAATTTTTATATAAATTTCCCTTAAATATATTTTATATGATATGAATATATTATTTTATATTTTTCAGTTAATTTTGTTGAAGACTTATAATTATACTATAAATTACAGCCAACTAGGTTAACAAGTCTTAGTCATAATATGGCCTAACCCTAAAAAAACAAAAGCTAATTGCAAAATGCCAATGTAGATATTCTGTGCCCATCTATCCAAAAGCAAAAGGAGGCGTGGCACAGCCAGCACTCAGCATCTCACCAAATAAATAAAAAGGCATGAAGCAACAAACTGAATAATTGTTCCTCATTTTTCATCATGCAAATACCAAAAATATGGTATTCACATGCGCCCTCCTCCTTTGCAATTCTTTCCTTCGTTTAAATTCGCCGATCCAAACATGTCCCTATCATCATCATCATTATGTGCCTAAACAATAATTATGGGTATTTAAAGAATCAATAAGTTTCACCAAAACCAAAAAAAAAAAAGTAAAATCAATTGATATGTCATTTGTATATTAAATTAAAGTAAAGCTCTATGTATCTCAGTGGCAAAAAGAAATTTACTTTCCATTTCATGTCTATATTTGAGACTTACAACAAAAATTTTTAGATAGATCGAATTTAGCAAAATATTCATAAATCAATCTAATAAGTTGATAATATATATTTAATTATTTTATTAATTATTATAAAAAGTAAAATAATAAAATATAAATTATTATATAATTAATTTAATTTAATAGATTCGCCTGCCTAAAAATTTTTATTGGAAACCTGCAAAACAAAAAATGGAAGCTTCTACAAGGTAATACGGTCAACCTATTTTTGCTTTCCAAAAGCTCTTTGCAGGTTTTTATTTTTCTAATACCAAAATCTTGTGCTAATCATGAGCTCTTTCTTACTTCATTATCTTATATTCAATTACATAGCTTAAAAAAAATAAAATATTAAAAGCAAATAGAGTAATTTTTAAACTTCAAAAATTTATTAGTATAATATATCAAAATTCATATAATAAATAGTACTTTTTCTATCTGAAAAAAATAGATTTATTTTTCATTTTTGACAATATTTTTTTTTTAAAGTGTAGTTATTTTATTCAATTATCAACATACCCTTATTTATATATATCCCTATTAAATATACATAAATTTCAATTTATTTTTTAATTTTTTTAAAAAATAATTTTAGAAATTGATTGGCATTTCTATGATAATTAATTTGAGTCTTGCATTAAAAAGATCAACTTATTATTTTTAAGATAACCATGAATAAAGGGTATTTTTGTAAAATATTAAGCAAAAATTATTAATTTAATTAATTTTTTTAATATGTGCATAAAATAAAACTAAGTGTATTTTTTCTGGAAAGAATAAGTAATTTTTCTATATATTGTAACTTTATCTAATTATATGTAATTGTTTTATTTTTACTATTTTGCTCTCCTTAATGGCTTTTTTATTTATTCAAAGTGTCATTTACATTGCATTTTGAATCCATTGTAACTTAATATTTAAAAAACAAGACATATCGAGTTATTATATAATGGATGTCAATGTGTTAAATATATATACTGTTTTTGGGCTTTTTTTAATTGACAAATGATATATTATGATGAAATTTAATTTTTTACATGGTAAAATAGAAAAAAAATGAAATATAAAGAAAAATTTGGACTAAAAACCAGTAAGTAAGATAAAATGACACAATAAATAAATACAAATAATTAAATATGTTTTGCGCATATATATTCTGATAGTGATGATTAGTTTCGTAGTGCAGAGAAAATCAGATGCGCAAACCGTTTAATTCAAGCTTTGTAGAATTAACTAGTTTATGAAGTGTTTGGGGTTGATATTTGATGTTTTAAAAGTATATTTTGAATTTTTTAAATTTAATTGATTATTTTTTAATTTTTTATAAACTGTTATTTTTTTAAATATATATGTGAACAAAATTTATTTATTTGTTTTTATCAAAAAAAATAATTTTTAAAATTCAAAAAAATACAAAATTTTTTCCAAAAACATTTTTTTCCAACCGGAATGTCTCCAATTGGTTTTTAATGACCAATATCTAGATTTTCCCTCAGGGCACACCCATTTTATTCGGTTTGAAAATTACCCAGCATAGAGATACAAATTCCATGAAATATGCTGATTAAGATTAACAGCTTGATGTGAAAGTAAAATTAAAGATCAAGAATTCAATTCTCCCAAAAAAAAAAAAAGGATCGAGAATTCAATAAAATAAAATTGAACATAGATGATTTAACAAATAAGAATGGATACGTTTAAGTGCTTAACAATGATTTTTGCCTAAGTATTATGTTGTATGAAAAATTTTAAAATAGTTTCAATCTACTATCAATTATACAGTGATATATATACATATTTATTAATTATTGCATTCATATCAGCTAATATAAATAAAATAATTAATACGTATTGTTATGTAATTAATTAGTTTAATGGTAAACTGACTGAGTTTAAAATTTTCTTCATATTGTATATGTTCCCTGAATAAATGAATAACACTAAAGGTGGGAATCAAATCAGACCAAAATATTAATGTTTTGACTTGATATATTTGTTTCAATTCAGCAAAGTAATGAATGTTTTCTAAATATTGACTAAATCGAATTTTATACTGTTGTCTTATTTAAAATATCAACTGAAACAAACTGAATTATGTTTGATTTGATTCGATTTTTATACACCTATAATCAAGATGATGTATTTATTTATACATATTGAAGTAATAACTAGTAATATTTTTTAATGTAAAATTATTTTTCAATATAATAATAAATAATTAACGCAAGGAAAAATAATAATTTAAATAAGAAATATCTTACAAAAAAATAAGTTATAAATCTAATCGTGGATAAATATTTTTCGATTTATGAGTTCACCTTTATAAAATGAATGAAAATAAGATGAAAATTAAATGTAAATAATAATAATAATAATAATTAGAGGCAGACAATTAAGGTCCCATAAATTGGATGGATGCAATAACCTTATCCCAAAGCAGGCAAAGCCGCAAAGCTGGCATCTATTGAGTTGCTGCTGGACCACCATGCTTCTTTGCTGGGTCTCGCCTTCTCCTCCCGTTAACTATATGTATTTTTTTCCTTTTTTTTTTTTAAATTAAACAATTTGTTTCGATATAAAATATTAATATTTTACTTATTTCCGCACAAATAAATTTGCTTTTTTATAAAAATTTCGTAGGTAATGAATTTTACCTAATTCTTTAAAAAAAAAATTAACTTCAGAAATAAATTTTTAGTACCAATAGATGTTAGATTCTAATACCCTATTCTCATATATAAAATAACAGGAGATTACTTAGAGTATAAAAGTAGTAGATTGTACTGTTTACATACTATCTATAGATGTCTTAGTATCGTTTGATTTTGATACCATATAAAATTTTGTAAATAATTAATTGGCTTAATTATTATAAATAATATTAAATTATTAATACGAACAGATGTTGGATTCTAACATATTTTTCTGATATATACCTTTTTTTTCAAAGACATAATAAGTAAATCATTGATCAAATATACAATTGTTATAATTTGAGGGAAAAAGTTTGTCTTCTAAATGGGTCTATTAACACGAATTGATACTTGATTGTTCAGGTCAAAAAATTTTGTTTTTGCAAATAATTCAATGATTACCCTACATGGTCATTATTTTTTTTTTAATTTTTTTTACGACATTATAAGAAGGAAGATAAGTATATTGGTAGAGAGTCTTAAGAGTAAATCTTACTTACCGCTAACTATCATCATAAATATTATTGAATAATGCAACTCTATTTCTCCATCTATAAAATGCTCATTAGTGTTATTAAACAAATAAATTCAAATATTGTGGCTATATTGGTAATAAATATTGAATTTATTATGAATAATTATTAGATTTGAACCTTTCTAAATATATTATTGGAGAAAAATAAAAAATTCTAATTGTAATATAATTGTCAACTGTTTGAAAATATTCAATGGAAATGTAAAGATGAATTTCTCGTCTATCCATGGGATATTTGAAATTTTTGTTTAATATTCTAAAAATAGATTTTGAATTTTTTTATTTAATTAACTAATTTTTTAAATTTTTTATAAATTTGATTTAAAAAAATATATATATTTACTTATTTTTATTAAATATAATTTTTAAAATTAAAAAAATTAAAAATATAATTTTCTTTTAAAAAAAAATATTTTTTCGAAACTCAATGGTACGAGGGAGTCTAAGTAACCACAAATTGATGCTGTTCAAAAAAATCCCATAATGCGAAAAATTTTCAAATTTGTTGTTTGTTGAATTTGTTAATATAATTTTCATATTAGAAAAAGCCAAAAAAAATAAAAATCCGAAACGGTAACGGAAAGCAGCCAGAGGCGGAAAGAAAGAAACAGCGGGCGCAGAAGGAAATGGAAGGAAGTCCCAGTTCAATAATTTTGTCGTCGGCAACCTCCAAAATTCAAATCCCAGTTTCGTAATTCTATAGAAAAGAAGAGGACAATCTGGTAACTAAAGAAACCCAAAAAAGGCGAGGAGAAACGGAAAGTAGAAAGAGATACAAAGGAAAAAGAGAGGGAGAGAGAGAGAAGGAAGGAAAAAAAAAAAAAAAAACTTCCCATAAAGAAAAGAAAAAGAGGAGAGAGGGGGGAGAGCTTGAATCACATGGGCTTGTTCTTCTTCTTGTCTCTCTCTATCTTTCACTCTCTCTCTCTTTCCTTCTCTAATCGACTCACTATGATCATCTCTCCTTCTCACTAACCAATTTTACGACTCTTCTTCTCTTCTGTCCTAACCATGGCTGATGATAAGGTATTTCTTCTTCTTCTTTCTCATTTTTTCAAGAATTTTCCTGCATTTTCTGCGGCAAGTTTTGGTATCTGTTATGTATAGATAAGTTTTTTTTTTTTGGGTTCATTGTGTCGTTAGTTTTAGGAATGTGATGAGTGTTTTTTTTTCTTTAGATTTAGAAATTTCGTTGATATTGTTTACAGCGCTTTTTTTTTTCAGCTGCCCCCTTTTTTTTTGGCTGTCTGCAGTTTCCATTGGATTTTTGGTTGTGGGTTATCTTTTTCTGGATTTTGTCAGCTCCCAAATATATATATTTTCTTCATTTTTTTTCTCTACGCATATCCAGTCGTGTTACCAGCGATCTCGCTTGTTTGAGCTGCTAGGAAAGCCTTGAGATTATGTATCTTCTCCTTTTCCTTGTCTCGATCTGAGATCTCTAGTTCTATGGCGCAACCCTTTTCTTTTTTTTTTTTTGGGCCTTTTTGTAAAAATTTTCTGATAGAGTTCAATTGTGTTCTATATTGCAAATCCTGATCTCTGATTTGAGTCTAAGGTTAAGTTGCTTTTTATTGCTATGAAGTCTCTTCTTATTTATTAATTTTGGGTTTGTTGAGCAACTTGATCTCATTTCTGTGGTGGGTTTGATTTATATTTCTAGATCGTACCTAATTTATTTGCTGACCCTTTTAATTATTATAATATTGTTTGATATATTCTGGATGAATTATGTTTTTAATATTTTCTAGGTTTGATGCCTCTTTCCTTCTGTTTTCTTTGGTGGTATTTACGGTGAGACATGCCCTGTAAAATTATCTAAAATATGCTCTGAATCTTAACGTGTCTTGCAGGAAGTGGCTGCTCGTGTTGTTGATGGTAACGATCCGGTCACTGGTCACATCATTTCCACCACTATAGGAGGTAAAAATGGAGAACCCAAGCAGGTAATCCTTCTTCTCAACTTTTTCTTCTGTTCTTTTTAGCCTTTTCTCATCTATAAGAGATGAACTAAGCCCACAATTTAGAAACTTGGATATGGGAATAATGTTCGTTTTGTTGATGCTTTGTTTGTTTTAGACCATCAGTTACATGGCAGAGCGTGTTGTAGGGACTGGGTCATTTGGCATCGTATTTCAGGCAAGCATTCATTATCACCCATATTATCTCCATTTTAATACCAATTGCTGAACTAATGATGCGCTTTATTCTTCTAGGCAAAATGCTTGGAAACTGGGGAGACTGTGGCAATAAAGAAGGTCTTGCAGGATAAAAGATACAAGAACCGTGAACTGCAGTTAATGCGTGTTATGGATCATCCCAATGTGATTTCTCTGAAGCACTGTTTCTTTTCTACAACAAATAACAATGAACTCTTTTTGAACTTGGTGATGGAATATGTTGCGGAGAGCATGTACCGGGTTTTGAAGCATTACAGCAATGCAAAACAGACAGTGCCTCTTATTTATGTGAAACTTTACATGTACCAGGTATAAAAAGAATGCTTTGGCTTAATTGGGTCTGTTGTATTATATTCTTTCTGATATTAACTATTGTTCTTCTTACAGATATTTAGGGGACTGGCATATATCCACACTGTTCCTGGAGTTTGCCATCGGGATTTGAAGCCGCAAAATATTTTGGTATGCTCTTACAATTATTAGTTCCATGTATACATCTTGTAATTTGTTCCTATCTCTCTCTTTTAACATCTAAATTCTCATTTGGTTGTCTACAGGTTGATCCCCTTACTCACCAGGTTAAGCTGTGTGATTTTGGAAGTGCGAAAGTGCTAGTATGTTGATCTCCTTCCATTTTGTATTAGCTTTTATTCTTCCCTTGTATGTATGCAGCTTTGAAGTTAAGTTGATATTCTACCTCAAAGCAGCATTAGGCTATTCATGCTGTTCTTATCTGCAAGAAAAATAAATTTGCTGATATTATCTATTCACCTCTTATTCTCAGAAGACTTTTGAAATTTGATAGCTAGTACATAGCTGTAACATGGGTGAAGGCATGATGCATGTGCATACAAACTTTCTTAATGATGAGTGTCCAAGAGTGCTGTTCCCTGGGTTTACAAACTTCAACCGTCTTAGACATTTGTCTTTTTACATTTGAGATCTGTATGAGTTGACATTTCTTTGCACAGGTTGAAAAGAACCTAATGATGGTGTTTGTTTTCTTGATATTTTTGCTACTAGCTGCTTTTGGTTCAAAAACACATTTCATCTGGCACTGAATTTTGATGTGTCGCACAGAAATTCCTGGTGGATGTTGGCTAGTATAAACTTTTGATTGTATTGTTCTGTATATAAGCTCACTTATTAGCTAATGATGTGGCTCTGTGAGTGGATGGTTATAGTTTCTAATTATTCTCAGTAGCAAGTGCTTTTGTTAGTTGATCTGGAAGTGATCCAGAATTTTTATAGCCCCAGTTTGCATTAAATGTTGCACTCATTGACACTGGACATTCTTGTAATCAGGTCAAAGGTGAAGCTAACATATCATACATATGTTCTCGGTTCTATCGGGCTCCAGAACTTATATTTGGTGCCACGGAATATACAACCTCAATTGATATTTGGTCTGCTGGTTGTGTCCTTGCTGAGCTTCTTTTGGGTCAGGTACACCAATTCTTTAACCTTATATGATTGTTTTTAATGTATTTAATATTGATAAGAGTTCTTTAGTGTAATACATCTTGCAAAGAGTTGATGTTTTAAAGCATTTGACAGCCATTGTTTCCTGGAGAAAATGCAGTTGACCAACTTGTAGAGATTATTAAGGTATGGTTTGCTCATTGATGCTTAAATATTGCAGCTGATATCATTTACCTAATTTTGTACCTGTTGTATTTCAGGTCCTTGGTACTCCAACCCGAGAAGAAATTCGCTGTATGAACCCAAACTATACTGATTTTAGATTTCCACAGATAAAAGCTCATCCTTGGCACAAGGTTTGCCTTTGCCCTTCTTGTTGATGTCTTTATACAGCCATGCTGCCTTTTAGCCTCCTTTTTTATAAAAGTAAAACTTGGAATAGGCTAGAAACTTCGAACTTGTATATGAGACATTATAGTTCTTTAAGATAGAAATTTGGTTGATTAGTTGAGTCCCATAGATGGATATTGGTTGGATTCAATAGTGGTTTCTCATACACTTAATGAAATTGTATATTTAGGTTTTCCATAAAAGGATGCCACCAGAAGCTATTGATCTTGCCTCACGACTGCTGCAATACTCCCCGAGTCTCCGATGCACAGCGGTGTGTTTTGAAGTTTCTGTATTGTCTTTTCTTTTTCCCATGCATATTCAGCACATCTTTTTTGTTTGTACTCAACCACTATTGTTTATGAAACTCCAATTCCTCTTTTCCCTCTTATATGCTAGCATTCGTTGCTCTTTTATGACAAGAAATTACTTTTGATCACAGCTAGAAGCATGTGCACATCCTTTCTTTGATGAGCTCCGAGAACCCAATGCCCGCCTTCCAAATGGCCGCCCTTTACCACCTCTCTTCAACTTCAAACAGGAAGTATGTTTGAAGAGTTTTCTGAATTCATTTCTTTCATTTTTTTTTTATATTTTTTTTGCTTTTGATCAATGCCTCTCATTAGTAAAATAATGCATGGAGGCAAAAGGATACAATGAAAGATATTAGACTTGATTTATTTTTTTGCAATAACATTGTATTTTTAGTAACCGCTCACTCAATTTTTATTCTGGTGGTTGCAGTTAAATGGGGCATCTCCTGAGCTTGTTAACAAGCTGATACCAGATCATGTGAAAAGGCAAATGGGTCTAAACTTTTTGCACCTGGCTGGAACATAATATAGAGCAAGTGCAGTAGAATTATTATATGCCAGTTGTTCTCTGATACGAAGGGGGTAGCATCTTTTTGTTTGATCATCAAGCTTTGAGCTATTACCAGCAACAACACTCTTGCTCTATCAGGACAAGTACAGGATCAGGCGGCTGTATGGCTTCACCTTGATGTCTTATTCTCCACGTTTTCCTTCTCATATCCTATTCTCTTTTCCTTCCTGAAAATGCCTTTTTGTTTATGTACATGTTTGATAGTAAAGATAGTCTCTCAGATGGACTTATCAGATAGCTGCTAGCAGAGGGTAAAAAAGCTTGAGAAAGTGTTTTATCTGTAGCTAGGAAGAAGGCCCCTAATAGAATGGCCCAAAGAAAAAGGGGTGGGCGCATGTCGTTGGATGTTGGGTTTGGTTTACTTGGCTGTTGTTATTGTATTAGTTTTTTGGTGACTTGTGGTGGCTGACTTTTTAAAGAAAGCAGACAATTGTCATCACTGGCAGTTTGTGCAAAGCAATGTTATGGGTTCTCTTATAGTAATCACTTCGCTCCTATGTTCTATATGAATTTACAGGCTTTTTGTTCACTTGCACTTTTTTTACTTTCTGGGCATTGGTAGCATCCTCTATGTATATTATAAAAGATGCTGTAAGGTCGATCGCTCTTGTATGCAAGTAAATATGCTCTTGGATATTTTGCCCAGAAATATTAAAGTTCCCAACAGGTGAGTTTCGATTTCAGTTCATGTAACGTTATGGACTAAAGCTTAAGGCTTAATATATGCATGAAAAGTTGTGACAGTTTTATAAATAAATTAAATTTATATGAATATCAAACTATAGTGGTATTTTTTAAATATTTATTTATTATAAATTAAAAGTTTATTTCGAATAAAGTAAATGTTCGTTATTGAATTCAAAATGTATAATTTGTTATAAAATTAAAAGTTGATAATAAATAAAATAAATGTTAATTTATTATTTTATTAATAAAAATTTATTTGTTATAAAATTAAAGAGTTATTACGAATAAAATAGCAGTTTATTAGTTTATTGAGAAAGATTTATTACGAATAAATTTAAGGTTATAGTTATAAAAATTAAAATTCATTATGAATAAAGTAAAAATTTATTAGTTTATAAATAAATATCTATTTTTTTTGTTTATTAAATTAAATATATAAAAAAATAAAAATAAATATTTTTTAATAAATTAATAAAATTTTAATTTATTAGTAATAAATTTTTAATTTATTTATAATGAATTTTTTTTAATAAATTATTGAATATTTAATTTATTTATAATAAATATTTTTAATAAACTAATAAATTTTTAGTTTATTCATAATAAATTTTCGTAATGAATATTTTTTATAGAGTAATAAATATTTATTTTATTTATAATTAATATTTTTTAATAAACTAATAAATTTTTATATATACAGTATTACGTGTCAATTGAATTCTGATCATAATGCTAATTTGTGGAGAGTTTTGGAGTAGATAGGTGTGTATCTTGGTGAGATATTTGGTGTGTCGGAGGCCCGAGTCCCAGTAAGAAATTTAATATTTGTTTAGGTCTTATACTGGGAGTTGATCAACATTTGTTGATAACGATAACTGCCCTTCATTCATAATGCATTGAGGTGTTTTTTCTTTTTGTGATTTTCTTTATTTTTGAAATAAGATTTCGGAAAAGAAAAAGTGTTATTAATTTATTGTTTTGTTTTTATAATATTATTAATCGGATAATTGATAATACATCAAACTAATAATCAGGGCAGTGGGGCAATGAGACCATCTCTGTCATTTCCATATCTCGAAATATTTTAACGTTGATGGAGCTGTTCATTTCCGTATCTCCAATTATTTTTATTTAATAATTTATTAATAACAATTAGAAAAAAAAAAAACAAATTTATCCAGTTCCATTTATAAATAGGATAAAATTCTATTATTTTAAGCAATTTCCCAGAGTTTCTTTGGAGGCGAAACAAGATTCCAAAATAGCGGTACTTGAGGGTCAGAGGGCGTAGTAAGAAAGTCTAGACCCAGTTCAGTTCTGTATCATTAATTCTTCTGCAAACGGACAATTTGGATATTGGACAGAGTCTGGAACAAACCCATTAGTAAAAATCTCAGCTTTTCTCAATGGAAGATGTAATTGTCATTTTGATACATTTTTTCTTGTTTTCTGTGGATGTTATAGCCACTGATGGTCTTCTTCTTTCTCCTAAAGGTCTCATTTTGATACATTATGGCCGTTCGGAATTGAGTTTCGGAAAGAAAATTTTTTTTTAATATTATTTGAATTTTAAAAACTGTTTTGAGTAAAATCATGTTTTTTACATAAGATGATTCGGTAAAAATAGTTTGTAAAAAATTAAAAAATCAGTTAATTAAATAAAAAAAATTCAAAACCTAGCGACAACAATTCCAAACACTATTTTTTGTTTGTTTCTAGTTACTGGTTGATACTTGATGATAGCAGTAGAAAAAGGGATGAAGTTACAACCCAACTCGTCTGTCCTTGTTATCCATAAATCCTGTTAGTGTGATTGGGTTTCTGCCAAGCAAAGACAATCCAGTGACTGTATTGGGAGAAAGTACTGGACCATGTGTCATAGTTTGCCTATAACCTTATTTCCCCGAATGTCATTTTGTAAGTAGCAGTTAAATTTTGCAGGTTAAGACGTTGTACGAGGAGAAGAGATTGGATGTTATAGCGGATAAAGACCTAAAGGGATGTTTGGATGCGGTAGAGCTGGAAAAGGCAGTGGAGCTGGCTCTGCAGTGTACTCGATCACATCCCAACCTTCGTCCGAAGATGTCTCAAGTCTTCAGGAGAGATGAAGCTAAGTGTTAGAAAACTTATGGTTTGTGGATATTTGGTTGAATTACAGTGCCCTTAGTTGAAGCATTTGCTTTCAAATGTACGTACTCCTATTGAAATTTGCAGTTTCTGAGTAGAGCTCCTTGCCTTGATGCAACTGTTGGGTAAAATGATTTTTTTGGTATTAAAACTTTTATACGTGTAAAATTTTATTTCGTATAAAATTGGTACTAGAATTTTGAAATTGAATTTCAGATTATGGTATATAAAATTTTTCTTGCAAATTTGGCGGCTATATCAGTAAATTCAGTGTCAATATCAGCATGAATTAACCTAAAAAATATTTATTACTATGATATGAAACTAATTTTAAAATTTTGGTACTAATTTGATAAAAAAAATGCATTAATACCAATTCAATACGTATGTTAATACCATTAATTTAGTTTACCCTGAAACTGTAATGTTATTAAATTTTCATTTGGGAATTATATTGGTGAAATGCACAACTGTTACACTTGTACTCTAATTTAGAATATTATAAATTAAATAATGGTTAATCAAATCTTAATGAATCGATTGAAATGAATAGGCATCCAGGCTGCCATCATCTGAATGGATCTGATATGTTTATTATTATTTTTATTTACATTTATGCATATTTTTTCTTTCGATGGGTTGATCAAGAAAGGGTACTATGTTATTGACCCAAAAGACAATTATTAATTTTGTGTATTTTATCTATAATCATTTAATTTTGATATTATTACAATAAAATTATATATTTTTTTTTCATAAAAGTCACTTAATTATATTTTAATTTCAGTAAAGTCAATTTTGGTGATTTTTTACTATACAAGTCAAATACAGCACTATGAATGCTTACAACTCAGTATCCATGTTAGCACCATAAATTAAAAATGATGTCAAATAGGATGTTAAAATTCTATTTGATATGTACAATGATATTTTATTTGACATGTACAATTATATGGCGTATCTCATATGCCAATTGAGATGTTACCATAATTTTTCCAGTTATTAACTACTGTTGAAACTAAACTATAATTAAATAATTTTTATGAGAAAAAAAAATTATATAACTTTATAGTAATAATATTGTGTTTTTCATTAATAGAAATTATTCTTGAATTCCTATCCCAGGTAGGTTTAGTAATCTACCCCAAAACATTCTTAAATATTTTATTTTTCATATTTACCACTAAAATTATGAGAGAGTTTTTTTCCTTTCACAAAATATTTATCAATGTATGAATAAGAAATGTTATTGGAGCTACCATTATGAATCATTTTCCATAATCTCACCTCTCAATTATTAATAAATAATTAGAAAATATCTTCATAAAGAATTGCATCCCATTAGAAGGTGGCTGCAAATAAAAATATTATAGAACAAGAAATTAAAAAGTCAAGGAAGATCACAAAATTGCTGAGGCTGGTCCAGCTTTTCTGAGGTTGTATGCTTTCGTTGTAATTATCAGATTCAACTATTTAAAAAAACACATCATATGGCAAATAATTTATTCTTTTTTATACTAGGAAAAGAAAAAGACTGGTTGGTATGCCAAATGTCTATGATTATTTATTAGTTTTTGTTCGCGGTAGAAGGAACAACTTGCTGACACATATATTTGGCAAGGTCTACGCCTCTTTCTTATTTCCATGTGGGGATGGGAGCATATAAGAACAAATTGGGTTTTCTAGTGTTGGGATTCATGTATTGGATAATTTGGTTAAAAAAATAGGATTGAAGAGTAATATACTAATGTGATTTCCAATCGAAGATTATATTGACTGTATTTGTTTTGGTCCCTTATAAATAATTTTAAGCTGGAGAGTGTAGTATAATTAAAGATTATGATTAGGATACAGTATCCTAATAATGTAAAAGAGTGTTGCTTTTTTCAAAAGTTTCAACTTCTAAAAACCAAAAATAAGTTTTGTTAATTATAATTTTCATCGTACAAAATGATATGCCATTTTTTTTAATAAAATACCCATTTTTATAGATGAAAAATTAAAAACTTATGGTGGGATGGGAATTTTACAGAAGGTATGCGTTCTCTTTCTTGCGAATCGATAAAGACACAGAATAGCACATGGCAACTGGCAAGGGAAGAACTTGTAGGCTCAACCAAGAAGAAACATGAGACTGAACTCAATACTCTGAAGGAAGATAAACCGAGATGCGCAAAACGACATCAACCTCGACCGGTTCTGTCAGATACACTGTTCTCTCTTTGAAGAAATATGAATTGGGTGGAGCAATCACATTCATGGGATTTTAAAAATCTTTCTTAAATTTAATTTTAAAGTCAGCGTTTACAATTGCACATTCCCACGCAATATACTTGTAATGTGAAGGTCAAATTGTTGGCCTCAAAATAGTAACCAAATCCGAAGAAATATATTACTAATCAATTCAATTCTTTACTTGTTTATCCATTCTCTCATTTTTCCTTGCCGCAAGTAACGTATTCAGTAATTATCCAAGAAAATAATTTCCTTTTTGCTATAGATTCCCTTTTATTACATATTGATTCATTCCCACTCAATCTCTTCTTTACTATTTCCAGATACTTTCTCCACCTAACTGCTCCCTCTTTCTCCCTCATGAAGCCATAAATCTGTGGACACGACTACTTGGTGTGGTTAACTTGAGATAAGTCCATCACACAAATAGATCTTTGATTTTTCTCTATATTTCCTGAGATAGTAACTTGGGAGCTTATATTTAGAGAAGGTAATACTCTGGGTTATCATTCTATTTCTTAAAAGCTATCTCATTTGCAGTTAATATGTGTTGTTGGGTTTGTTTTTAATTGATATATCGTCATTTCTTCTTCTCTTGAATATTCTTTTATTTAAAAGCATGCTATTCAACGGTTTATTTGGAGATTTTTTAGGCCGATAGGATGGTTGGTCTATTGAGAAAAGCGATGGGATTCTTGGGATTATTAGAATGTTTGATTTTGGGTTTGTATGTGTATATATAATTGTTGGTGATATTGGACACCTTTGAGGTTTTTGAGAGGTGGAGATTGTATAGGTGAGGTCTATGGATCAAGAAACTAATGAAAGTAAACCAATTGCTGGGATCTTTGGTCGGGTTGATCATGGAAACATTGAGAACTCGAGTAAAGATTCTAACAATTCGAATGAGAGGATTGTGTTAGAGAATCCAGTTATTTCAATTTCAGAAAAGAATGGGGGTGATAGAGGAGAAAACTGGAATCTGCGGGTGGGAGATCAGGATGCAAGTGGTGGCAAAGGAATTTGTGAGCCAACAGATGAAGGAACTAGTGGGAATTCAAGTAATTTAGTTAATGAGGTCAGTTTTGAGAGAATAATTGTAATCAATTCTGCAGAAATTAGGAGTATTAGTGGAGAAAACAAGACTGGTGAATCGGTGTCGTATAGTGGAGTAACAGATCAGGAAACATGTGCTGGGAAAGGAAATGCTGAGCAATTGAGTAAACTTGAGCAAGAAAGTAATCAAAATTCTGGTATTTCAACTCATGGGGATGTGCTTGAGACAGTGATATTGGTAAATTCAGAAGAGAATCCATCTATTACTAGGGGAAATCAGCAATTGGAAATCAAGGGCAGCGAGTTAGGGCCAAGTAAAGTAAAGGTGGATAAGTCAAAGACAAATGTACCCAAAGGGGAAAAGCAATCATGTGTAATAGATGTGAGATGTGGTGCTGGAGGAGGAGGAGGAGGGTTTAAAGATTGTGATGGAGATTTTGTATGTAGGATTTGTCACTTGAGTTCTGAAGGGTTAGCAGAAACTAGCACCACCGGCTCTTCTATGGAACTAATTCATCTTGGTTGTGGGTGCAAAGATGAGCTTGGCATTGCGCATGCTTACTGTGCAGAGGCCTGGTTTAAGCTTAAAGGAAACAGGTAATGTTTCTGTTGTCAAAATTAGTATCTTAATATGGGTTCTCAGTTTTCTATTTACATTCCATAGAATGGATTGGATTGAATCACGATTAAGATATTAATAATTTGTAGTATATCTTATAATTTTGAGTTTCTGATATAAATGGCTCAGTTATGCCATTTATCCTGATTATAGTCAAATGATCACAAGGAAGGTTTGAAGTTGAGTTTATTTGAAATCCACCTTGCCATCTTCTTTACTAAATTTTAGCATTAAATATTGGAGAAGCGTAACAAAAAAAGGTTCCATGTTTTAAAAGGGTATCATAATCTAGATATGTTGAAGGTACTATCACATTGCTATATTTATGTCGAAATTGTCAGAGAAGTTCACTTCTGCATTATTAAATCTTCAGTGTCTACGCATGTAACATTGTAATTACAATCAGCAATTGTTAATTTTTCAGTTTGCAGCTTAAAATAATGGCTTTAGGTTAGGAAATACGGAAGCATTCTTTGTTGTAATGCTTAATATCCATTTCATTGTAGTTTTCTTTTAGTTATCTTCATTAGATAAGTCATGTATTGCAAATAGAGTTTATGCTACTACAGTTGTTTGGGTTCTTGGATAATTCTCAAGGGCATTATTTTAACATTCAGGAAATTAAATTTAATTGCCTGTTGAAATTTCTTTGCTTTATCCTCTTTGTTTTTTTTTGAACGGTCAAAATTCTCTAGTTATTTTACATGCTGGGTATATGATAAGTTTGCCATGCCCATAGGAAGGTTGTTTTCTGTTATTCTCTCTGCGTGTGTTCTTTTGCAGAGCACAGACGCTCAAATTCTGCTCCTGCCTCCATTATTGAATCATGTGAACTTGCACTACTTGCATGATCTTAAAAGAAAACATAGGCCTATTCTTTTGTGTTGTTCCTGATCCTCATCGTATCTTTGAATAAGTATTATGTTGGTGTTGCTTCATTTTGACTTTTGATTCCACTAAAGCATTTCACCGTTCTACACCACCTGTCTCCTTCCACTTCTCAGTTGTATCAAGACGTGATTTTATGGTAATTCCAACTCATCTACCCTTTAGATCATCTTTACCAAAAAAAGAAAAAAATTCAGGTGGTTCATGGTGAATAATATTATTGTAAAAAAAAAAAAAAAAGAATCTCATAAATGAATCAGCAAATTCGTGATAGAACAAATTTCCAAATTTAGATTCCTCAGGTGACATTTGAAATGCGATGTGGATTGATTTACCGATATGTTCTTGTTTTTCTTCATGCAGAATATGTGAAATTTGTGGGGAAATGGCAAAGAATATAACAGGTGTAGGGGATAACAGATTTATGGAAGAGTGGAATCAAAGGAGATTCAATAACAGCAGTAGTAGCTCTTCAGATGGGGACACAGGATGTTGGAGGGGACAACCCTTTTGTAACTTCGTGATGGCATGCTTGATTGTAGCTTTTGTACTCCCATGGTTTCTCCGGGTAAATATGTTTTAATTGGGAGTGAATAGAGCTCGAAGATTCTGCCTTCGCATCATTATACTCATGCTCGCATGTCTAGTGATTGCTCCACATCGAGGTTCTTGGCGTTCTGCTCTGAAATTCAAAGTCTTTAAGGAGTTAAATTTGTTTAAGGATTACTTTCAGGTTGTATATTTCTCAAATAGTTACAATTCAATGCTGTTTTTCTTCCTTCCCTTTTTTTTTGTCTCCTGATTTCATGCTCAGAAGTAATGTAACAAGGAATCCTATTCAAAAAATTGGCTACTATACACACACTTCACTTGCCATGACAAATTGTTTTGATATATGCATACGATGGATTGTTTGTAATAAAAAAAAAATGTTAGTTTTCCTTCTGGTGGTTACTTCCCTTTTCTTTCATGTTCATTTTTTAGCCCATCAAGTTATTAATCTGCTCCTTCTGCTATCTGTTGAACCAAAAATAGTGCTGTATTGTCTGAATGTAATTTCCTGTAATACCAAAACAATTGAGTAGTTGAATCTTGAGGATGCCAACCTGTTTTCTGGAGGAACCAAATTGTAGAAATAAATGGAACTTCACAGCTGCTAAAACTTGAAAGGCACCTGCTTTCTGTTACAAGGAAAGGAACCAATACTTTCGTAGATAGAAAATTATAACAAAGTAGCAACGCTTAATAGCTTAATAACAAATCCGTTGTAGTCTAGTTGGTTAGGATATTCGGCTCTCACCCGAAAGACCCGGGTTCGATTCCCGGCAACGGAAATATCATTTTAAAAAATCTATCATTTTGATACCTTCTTAAGGGTATTAGTGTCATTTACTCAAACTAAAACTAACAGCCACCCATTACAAAACCCTAGCTCTCACTTTATTAAGGAACCCTAACGGCTTTTACTATTTTCTTTGTTGCGTCGCCACTTCTCTCCGTCAAAACTCGCCTCCAGACCGTAACAATGGTCTCTCTCTCGGTGGTCTCTCTCTCGGTGGTCTCTCTGTGTTTTCTTCTGATTTGTTATGTAGGTTTCATACTGACAGTTTGTGTGGGTGTTCATTCAGGCTTCGGAGAAGAAGCTGTCGAACCCAATGAGGGAGATCAAGGTTCAGAAGCTTGTGCTCAACATCTCCGTCGGTGAGAGCGGTGATCGTCTCACCCGCGCCGCCAAGGTTTCTTTCCTCTTCCCTCTCTCTTCTGTTTCTCCCATTTCTCAATTGATAATGAGATTAATTGTTTTTTATGTTGCTAATTTTTGGCAACCTAATGTTAGTATTAACTTTACATAGGTGCTTGAGCAACTTAGTAGTCAGACCCCAGTCTTCTCCAAGGGTATGATTCTATTTTTTTTTTTAATAACTTTTAGTTCCTCTCCTTTTTGGTCAAAAAATTCAGTTTTATTATTTTCTTAATTTTTTAAGTGATTCGTTGTTTTTTATTTTGGATTATGGAATTGAGCAGCTAGGTACACTGTGAGATCTTTTGGTATTAGACGTAATGAAAAAATTGCCTGCTATGTGACTGTAAGGGGAGACAAGGCTATGCAGCTGCTCGAGAGTGGGTTGAAAGTGAAGGAATACGAGCTTCTGAGAAGGAACTTTAGTGATACTGGTTGCTTCGGATTTGGTATCCAGGAGCACATTGATCTTGGAATTAAGTAAGTATATTATATTGGTTAGCTTGATACTCATATATCAAATGCTTTTTTTCCTTGTAATTTACCCTAAATCTATGGTCTTGTTATAATTTACCCAAAATTATTCCTAGTAAATGAGATTTAGTTATTAAGTCATTGTGGAAATGTCATAGGTGATACTATGTTTGTTAATGTGATCAACTAGTTTCTGGTTGATTAATGTGACTTCTGTTGGTCACTGCATGCAAATATATTTCTTATTTGTTACTGATTGCTTTATTCGTATCAGCAGCACACTAGAAACATAGAGTCGAGGGTCCTTGGTTACGGAGGAAGTCTGAGGATTAACCCACACTTCATAGGTTGAATTCTGATGACTTGCTCATACTTATTCCATTGTCGGTCATGCAATGGATCATCAATCATTTCATTATTATTTCACATTATGGATGGGTCCTTCATTTCTTATTCCATTATATTTAAGGAGTATTAGGCTAGAAATTAAAGATTGTAATTCATTCAATTTTATGAAGTTGAGGCAAGACATTTGCAACTAATTTGTCTAAATTTTGGCATGAATTCTGTGATGCTTATCTTTGATGCACTAGTGAAGGGTAAACTTGAAGGCTGAAGTATAGATGATGTTCTTTTCTATATCTCTTCAAATATTAACCACAATGAATAAAACAAATATTTGAATGAAATCCAAGCTTGTTCAAATTGAATAATTATACTTGTTGGTTTTGGATGATTAAGTATTCTTTTCAATATGTGATAATTTCCCAAGAGTCGCTCACTTTGTATTTTTACCAAAGCATTGATAAATTCAACTTGTTAATCATTCTACTGGATTGTCACAGTTTAGTCTTTCCAAGATTTAAAGAGTTTTTTAGTGGGAGCACTGTACACTTTTATGCAATATGAGTAGATAATTCAACTTTGTAATATAAAACTGATTTATATTTGTAATTGTCAGGTATGACCCTTCAACTGGTATCTATGGTATGGACTTCTACGTCGTTCTTGAGCGCCCAGGTTATCGTGTGGGTCGCCGCAGGAGATGCAAGTCACGTGTTGGAATTCAACACAGGGTTACAAAGGAAGATGCAATGAAGTGGTTTCAGGTGAAATATGAAGGTGTTATCCTTAACAAGTCTCAAAATATTGCAGCTTAGGTCTTGGATGCCTTCAAGTTTTGAAGTTTTATATATTGCAAAATCCGTTTTGATTTCCATTCCTTAATGTTGTTGGTGCTAGAACTGTTGCAGAGAATGTTTAACTGGTAGAAGTTGCAATACTTATTTTGGTCTTTCAGTTATTAAAGCTTTGGTGGTTTATTCGGGCGTATTGCCTAGAAAAAATTCTTGCATTATGTATCATTGATCAAATTCAGTTGAGAGCGATACCAAAACCTTAGCAATTCATTGACAAACATTGACAAATTGGGTATACTTAGACGAGCATTTTTGTACCTTATCGAACAATGAAAAATTGAAACCAGGAACATCTGTACTGAAAAACAGAGATTGAGCCGCAACAGAATGAAAAATTTTCTTTAGGATCTTGCATCTGTACTTGTGGAATTCCAGTCGTATGTGTTCCTTGCCTCTCTATTTTTGTTTTTAGTACCTTAGCAATTCCAAAAGTTCACTCTTTTTCAACTTAGAATAACCTTTAATGGCTCTAGACTTGGCCAGCTCCTTCAGCTCGGGCATTTTCATTTCCTCTATTCTTGGCAATGTCATCGCATGGCCACCATCTGTATTTCCTGTTGCATCTTTCTTCCCCTCAATTGGTTTTCCTCTTAGGATTGAGGGAGATGGTATTGGAGTTCTCTTAACAAATTTAGATGGCGGCCGAGTAATGTTCAAGTTTGCTGCTGAGTGTTGCACATCCTTCTTGGGCACACCTCGTTTCCGTGAAAACACTTGATTTCCACCACTGCTTTCAGTAGCATCTCCTGAAGTTGTACAACTTTGAATGAGGAAGGGCAAGAGTGTCTAAGCTTTAAAGGCTACAGTTTTTAGATAATTATTGTAAATGACAAAAAGTTTCTCCATTTGGAAAATGCATAGCTGGTTAGATTACCTTTAAATGGCTTCTGTGATTTGTGAAGAACCTTCAGAATTGATTCGGTTGGGGACTTCTCAGACAAGTTGTCCTTTGTTTGTTCGGTGCTCTTAGCCTCTCCCTTGGAGATTGAGGACTCAATCCGTCTGAAAAGCGCTATTATCTTCTTTCGTTTAACCGAGTCATGGAGTTTGCCATCAAAGGATTGAGATTTTTCACCTTCATCCTCTTTTTTGGTTCTTCTTGCTGCAGAACTTTTCTGGGAAGGTCTGCTTTCTCTACTTCCATCAGACTTCGTGCTTGAAACACTAGATTGAAGCAAGACCTTTCGCGTAGGAAAAGCTAAAATTCCATCTGCAAACTCAGCCAAATTTAACAAGCCGTATCAAAAAATGAGTTCTCAGTTTGAAGTTAGTAAAATTTGGACTCAATCAAATCTATGGATGAAGGAGAATGCTGGACTCTCTAGCTCCTTTCCAAAGAACTGAAAACATACATACCAGTACCTAATGAATGATAACTGGTTTGGGAACTAATGGGCACTAATGAATTCTTTATCTCAGACAAGAGATATGTTATCAATACTTCTTCGTGCATTTTTCACCATACACTTCAAATATAAACAAAACATGTCTTCTCTACTATAAAATATAATTATTTTTATAACAAGCTAGTACTTTATATATATATAAAAAAAAGAGCCAAGTGTACAGTGAGAATTGCATGAGAAAATATTAATAGTATTCTCATGAGAAAATATTAATAGTATTCTTCTTCCGGACAAACTTGGAAACTGCCTTGACCATTGTTATGGATAATTTCATTGTTAATCATTAATGTTAAAGCTAAAATTTTGACACTGAATCACTTGAATGTTCAGTAAGGAACTTCTCAAATCAATCCCTTGAATAGTTCAACAGTCTTAGAATTGAATTGTAAAAGACAACTATCAAATTATATACATCAATGGAGATTGGACGGGACAATAGAAGAACTCCTGAAATTCATCTACATCTACTCCTAAGGGCGGACAACATTTATGAAGCTACCCATTCACAAATAGCACAGGATAACAGCAATGCCGTTGCCTCAGGACTGGTTTCATAGCGTATCCAAAATATATTTCAGCGATCAATTACATAATATTTGCAACAGATTATTATAATTTTAACACGCTGCTTCATGAAATGGATTTATTGAAGGAGTGCAAAGACGAACATTCAGAACATCTATCTCTATACAGAATAAATTCAATCCATCAAATACAGGATGCTATATAATATTCAGACCAAGAAAAACACCTAATTGAAATTCATGGAGATGGAAATTAACCTTTCAGAGGTTTTCCCAGCCTGATCTCCTTGTTGAAAGAGGAACAAAGGGGAGAGTTAAAGACAGAGTGACTATCAAAAACAACTGCGTTCATACTTTCAAAGGAAGAAACTTTTTTTTTTTTTTTTCCAGATTCTGAATATGCAATTGGATTAGATTCAAAGACGAGTCTTACATGAGACCTGGCTGCCTCTCTATTTTTATTGCTGAAAATAGCTCGGCCACATCTTTCTTTGGCGCGTGTTAGCCACTTGGCTAATTTATGTACACGAAGGCACAAAGCTGCTGTAGAAAACTCAGTTTTCTTCCCCTTAATTTTTTTTTTTTTGGTCCTCTTGGCAGGATTTTAATTTCCCGCCTTTCCCCTCTATTCAATGTCGTTTGCCATCACCAAAACCTCACCACCGGAGTTATTTGTCTCTCCACATCACAAGAATCGTAAGGAGAGCTTCATCAAATCTCAAAATGCCTTCTTTTCCAGTAAGCTATATCCAAAGTCTAAAATTTCTTCATCAAATTTGCGAAGTTCTTATACCCTATTGTCCATGTCTTCCTCGCTTACGAAAGCAGAACATGAAATCTGTGATTGCAACCGAAAAATCTGTGAATTGTGTGAAGTGGGTAATCTCAGAAAAGTCATAGAATTGCTTGACTTGTCTCCAAAAACCGAAATTCATTCCAGTACTTACTGTCAAATATTGCAGCTCTGTGCTGAGCACAACTCTCTGAAAGATGGCAAACACGTGCATTCCGTTATTTCCTCCAGTGGGATTTCGATTGATAGTGTTTTGGGAGCAAAACTTGTGTTTATGTACGTGAGTTGTGGGGATATCAGGGAAGGGAGGCAAATTTTTGATAAGAATGCAAATGAAAAAGTTTTTCTTTGGAATCTAATGTTAAGTGGGTATGCAAAGACCAGTGATTTTGAGCAAAGTGTGTATTTGTTTAGGAGGATGTTGGATTTGGGAATTGAAGTAAACTCTCATACATTTTCCTGCATTTTGAAGTGTTTTGCAGCTTTGGGGAATCTCAAGGAAGGTGAATGTGTTCATGGGTATTTGAAGAAATTAGGTTTTGGCCCTCACAATATTGTTGTTAATTCTCTCTTATCTTTTTACTTTAAGGTTGGAAAAGCTGAAGCTGCACATAAGTTGTTTGATGAATTCAGTGACCGAGATATTATTTCATGGAATTCAATGATAAGCGGCTGTATAGCAAATGGTATGCCTGAGAAAGGACTTCAGTATTTCCAAGAGATGCTATCTATGGAAGTTAGATTTGATTCCGCAACAATGGTCAATGTTCTTGCAGCTTGTGCAGATGTCGATAATGTTCTATTGGGTAGAGCTATTCATGCTTTTGCAATAAAGACCTGTGTTGATCAGAGAATTATATTGGCTAATACATTACTGGATATGTATTCTAAATGTGGTGGTTTGGATGATGCGATTCAAGTTTTTGAGAATATGGATGAAAGAAGTGTTGTATCTTGGACTTCCTTGATTGCAGGTTATGCTCGAGTAGGTATGTCTGAAGGGGCTATTAGATTGTTCCATGAAATGGAAAAGGAAGGTGTTCAGCCAGATATTTTTACCATCACAACGGTTCTTCATGCTTGTGCTTGTAATGGGTCACTAGCAGATGGCAAAAAGGTGCACAATTACATCAAGGGCAACAATGTGCAATCAAATCTCTTCGTGTGTAATTCTCTTATGGATATGTATGCAAAATGTGGAAGCATGGAAGACGCCAACTTGGTGTTTCTCGAAATGCCTATAAAGGACATTATCTCATGGAATACTATGATTGGGGGGTACTCGAAAAATGGTTTACCCAATGAAGCTCTTAGTCTTTTTGCTTCCATGGTTCAAGAATTAAAACCGGACGGTAGAACAATGGCATGTATTCTTCCAGCTTGTGCTAGCCTTGCTGCTCTAGATAGAGGCAGAGAAATCCATGGCCAGATACTGAGAAATGATTATTTTCCTGATAGACATGTTGCCAATGCACTTCTTGACATGTATGTGAAATGTGGGGCACTAACTCTTGCACTATTACTCTTTGATATTATTCCTGTTAAGGATCTAATCTCATGGACAGTGATGATTGCTGGGTATGGAATGCATGGATTTGGAAAAGAAGCTATTGCTGCCTTCAAGGAGATGAAGCAAGCAGGGACTGCGCCCGATGAAATTTCCTTTATTTCTATACTATATGCTTGCAGTCATTCTGGATTACTTGATGAAGGATGGAGATTCTTTAATATTATGCAACATGAATGCAACATTGAGCCTAAATTGGAGCACTATGCCTGTATAGTGGATCTTCTTGCTCGTGCTGGAAAACTATCAATGGCATATAAATTCATAAAATCAATGCCAATTGAACCTGATGCCACAATTTGGGGTGCTTTGCTCGGTGGGTGCAGGATTCATCATGATGTCAATTTAGCGGAGAAAGTGGCAGAACATGTCTTTGAACTAGAACCACAGAACACAGGATACTATGTACTTTTAGCAAATATCTACGCTGAGTCTGAAAAGTGGGAAGAAGTGAAAAAACTAAGACAGAAGATAGGTCAGCGAGGTTTAAAGAAGAACCCTAGTTGTAGTTGGATAGAGGTCAGGGGCAGAGTTCACTTATTTGTTGCTGGAGATAGCTCACACCCACAAGCCCTAAAGATTGAGTCTGTATTGAACCGGTTAAGATCAAGGATCAAGGAAGAAGGCTACTCCCCTCAAATGAAATATTCAAAGATTAATGCAGATGTCCTCTTGAAGGAAATGGCTCTTTGTGGGCATAGTGAGAAGTTGGCCATGGCATTTGGAATATTGAGCTTGTCACCTGGCAAAACAATTCGGATAATAAAAAATCTAAGAATCTGCGGTGACTGTCATGAAATGGCGAAGTTCATCTCCAAGACAGAGAGAAGGGAGATCATAATGAGAGACTCCAATCGCTTTCACCACTTTAAGGATGGTACTTGCTCTTGCAGAGGTTTCTGGTAAAGCTTGGCCCTTGAAGACCTTACTTTTTTATTTGTTGGTCTGTGCATGGTTGTAGACAAATTTTTAGGACAGGCATTTCTTAGATCAGTATTTTAATTTTATGTCCCTGTTGTATAGTGAGTCAAATGGAAGACAAACTGATTATCAGTTCAAATTTTGAGTTACAAATTACTGACAAACTGAAAGGTGGTGCCTCTTCTTAAGGTCGTTCACAACAAGATATTGTTTGATCTGAAGAAACAGGAATGGTATATATTTATCAGAAATCAAATCTAGAGGTGATTTTTGATAAAAGCAGTACATGATATAAAAAGGCAAGTTGCTGAGGATCAACATCATCCAGCATTATATTATGTTTGCTCATATGCTTTTTCTTCTGTCATCATAAGTAATCTTAGGCTCTTACAACTCAAGAACTTCAATTCTCAGGCGGGGCTATTCTTCCATTTGTCGGGAATATGATTGCCGATTGCCATTGTAGGGCATAAGTCTAATAAGGCACTGAGAGAAAGGAAGATGACAATCATTTTGTTCACTCAGTGTAACCATATATTTTAGGCTTCTTTTGTTTCCTTCATGATTATTATGGCAATAATTTTGCTAGTTCCTTTCTGCTGATCTGTGTCCCAGGCGGGGAATAGATTAGGCATTCATCTGGAAACTTCTTTTTGTCCAACTCGTTACTTATTGCACTTTCTTTTACCTGGAATTCTTAATATGCATTTTTCACAAAGAGCACATTGCATTTCATAAATATAGGGATGTCGATAAATGCAGCTAGTGTCCAATTCTTTCCATTGAAATTTTCAAAAGCAGAAAAAGGGGCAGGGAGTTCCTGTTTCTGAAGGGGTGATGCACATTTTCAGACCATATAAAGTGATTCTGCATGTTAACTATGTAGCCTGTGCTAGGTGGTTTTCTTTTCTGATAGAAATAGTATCTTCACATTATTTAAAGGCAATTAGAGTTTGCTGATGGATGGACAGGAATGAGGATTGATGTGAGAATAAAAGGAACGGACTTTTTGGCTGCAGTTACTCAAGTGTCCTTTCACAAGAAATTTAAATGAGAAACCCTAATCACCACCCTGTTAAACTTAAAAGTTTCAATCTTTCATCCAGCTCAATTGTGAATTTTTGTTTTAACGCAGCAGTGCTCTATAGCAACACACCTGCAGTAATGGTTGGTTTGAAGTTGGGATCCATCTTAATAGCAAATGCTTAGGATGGACTATTCATTGATTATTGGAGAGAATAATGCTTAAACAATTGTCTGCAATGGGAAAAGCAATCATTCAAAACATCACAATCCCTCAAAACTGGCAATTCATCCACATGGGGTGGTCCAGAAACATAAGAATTCTGAATCCATATTCAACAGCTAATATGGAACTGTAAACAAATATCTATCATAAAAATTGCACCACATGGTTGTTGGATTTGTCATTTAGGATTCTATTTTCTTTTCACAATAATTCTCACCAACCATCACCTACTAGGATTGTCCTTTTCTTTTTCCCAGCCTATACTAGCTAAATAATCGTGCATTAAGGAATGCAGCCAATGGAAAACATCATATACCCATAATGTTCACTGAAACAAATGCCAATTCAGCAGAACATGGATAATAAGAATATATTGAAATGACATTCAAACAATCTTTAGCCACAACTGGCAAAAAAGAAAAATGAAAAAAGAAAAAAATTCGTGAGATTGAGATGGATTTAAGAAAAAGGCATAAAGACCAAGAAACCAAACTGTCTCCAAATCCACATCAGTAATCATCAAGTTGTAGAACTACCGAACCAAGTTCTACCAGTGAAACATAGTGTCAAATTGTGTACATAGTTTCTTATACTAAATTTCACTCATACAGGGGAACTGGGGAAGAGATCATCCAAGTCCTTGTTCATAATATCTTCAACACTCATCTTTGAGAAGACCATATAGGCCTCTACAGTTTAGCTTTAATTGTCAAGCAGATAGAATTTTAATGGGCAATTCAACCTAATTAAAGCTTTGCCATAAAAATTTCACGAATTTGAAGGATGTTAAGTAGTTAATTCTTTCCCATTTTTCTATAATATCAGACTTGAAATATGTTGTGTTAAATAATATCAAATTGCAAAAGAGTCTGGACCAAAGGCAACAGAGGCTGGAAATTGTAAAAGTGTGATCAAGTAATGTTCGTAATTCAAGAAAAGTACATAATCCATGATACATCATCAATATCAACCTCTTTTCTTCTCTGTGTAACATTCAATAATCCACCACAAGGAGTTTAGATTTTTGGAGAAGATAATAGCAATCAATGCTATCTTCCTCCGTCCAAATTATCTAATCAGCAAAATAAATAAATCAAAGCAACAAACCATAACACACCAACAAAAAAAAAAAAAAAAACAATGATCCCTCTCATCTCTTTTACTGATATTTCTACTCTGCAACTACTCTTCTCCATGATTATGAATATAATAAATTAAACAATAAGACTCATGTCTAATAATCAAATTTTCCTATTCTAAGCTCTTAGAAAAGAAGCATACCTTTCAATCAACTACACCTTTTGGAGAGACAAATGAGGAAAACAATGAGAAAGACTATAGAAGAAAGTCCAATTGCCACACCAAGCACAACCTTATTAGGCCCATGATGTTTCTCTTCCTTGTTGCTAGAATCACCATCTGCATCGCTATCATCATAATCTGATGAATCACTCTCACTGTTAGCTGATGAATCTTTTGCTGGTGGTGGAGACATTGGCAATCCATGCTTATCACATGGAGCAATTCCAAGCTTCAATTTTGATGACAAAATTGTATTATTGTAACACAAATTGCTATTTCCGCCAATCTTGAATACGGTCAATTTCTTTAAAAAAGTAAGGTTGAAAGGCAAAACTCCATGGAACTCATTGTTTGCAAGATTCAAGTACCTCAACCGCTTCATTTCAGCAAAAAATCTCGGTATTGTCCCATTGAACTGGTTTGAGCTCAGATCAACATGAACTAAACCTGGAATTGCTGACATGGAATCCGGGATGGGACCAGATAAAGAATTAGACCCTAAAGATACATTCTTTAATGAGATCAAGTCACCAAAATTAGTGGGTAGTTCACCAGTAAGAGCATTAGAGGAAAGATTAAGCGTTTCAAGATTTTCAAGGATTGAAACAGAACTGGGTATCCTTCCTTTAAGCATGTTACCAGAAAAATCCACATGGGTAAGATTAGAATGAAGATGTTTGGGTATGTAGCCAGTGACATTAGCATTGGAGATAGTAACAGACTTAAGCTTATGCATATTACCAAGCACAACATAAAGTCCACTAGCATTGACAGGCACATTGCTTACAGTGAGATCGGTGAGATTGACGAAATGAGAGAGCCAGACACCAGTGAGGCGTTTCAGAGAGCGAATGCAAGTTAAGGAATGGAGGGAAAGGGCAAGATCTGAAGGGAAACGAATTGGGGTAATGGGGCAGTAGGTAAAGGTAAGAGCTTGAAGAGTGGAGAGGGACTCTAAGGCAGTGTAGGAGAAAGACACATCAGAGGAACAGTTAGAGAGGTGGAGAGAGATGAGGTGGCGGAAGGGAGAGGAGGAATCACAGATAGTGGAGTTGTGAGGTGAGGGCTGTATACAGGGGTCCCTAGCAGTGGGGATGTCCAAAGATTGCAGAGCTCTGAGTTGTTTAGGGTCTAAAGTGGAGTGAGTAGAAGTTGAAGGAGAAGGTGTTCTAGGAGCAGAGGTAGGGGAAGGAGTGGTGGGAGTGGGAGAGGCGGTGGGTGAAGGAGTAGTGGCTGCTTTAGGGGCGGTGGTGTTAGTGGAGGCAGCTTTAGCGGCGGTGGTGTTAGTGGAGGCAGCTTTAGCGGCGGTGGAGAGGAGGAAGAGGAGGAAGAGAGAGAGAAAGAACGGTGGCTTTGGTGGTGGTGGAGATGGTAACATTGTGGGGTGAAAGAAGAGAAGCTCAGCCTGTGAAGGAGAGACTGAGAGTTCACAGTTCAGTGTCCACTGTTTGCAGATTGCAAGTGGAAAACAAATGAAGAGGATTAGAATCATTAGATTTGATTTGCCAGAGTGGATACTTAAGACTTTCTAAGAGTACTTTCATGCCCTTGGATTTCATACCTATTTGCAGATATGCCATATACCCATTGGGTCAGTAATTTTTCAATAAAAGAAAAATTATAACTTTTATATATTTATTAGAAAAAATTGCTAAAAATAATATAAATTTTTAAGTTTTGTTGTTATTTTATTTTTAAAGGAAAAATAAAAAGAAGAATGGAAGAAAACTATTCAAATCCTTAATTAATCAACAAAATTATATCAGTTTATATAGAAAAATTAAAGACTAAATCACTAAAACTAAGGTCATAAAAAATTCAGAAGTACATTCAAATCACTAAGATCATGGAAGCAAATCATGTTATTATCACAAATAATCAAAATCTAATATCTTTAAATAAGGAATTAGATAATATAAAATTTTTAACCCAACGAGCTCTCCAGTATCACTGAAGAGCTCTCTAGCAACAACATCTCTCTAGCTCAGTGCCAACTCTCTAGCAACACGATACCAGCATCACATCCTTGTGCATGCCTGCATCTTTTGGATTGATAGATCCAAAATATATATTTTTAACAATTTTGTATTAAAATTAAATTATATTTTTTTATTTAAGTATACAAAATTTTAAAACTTTATCAATTTATGAATTCCGGTGAAACTGTATTGACATAATATAAAATTTCGACGAGATTAAAAAATTGTACTGACTAGAAAACTGAGTGATCTTAAAAACTTTAAAATATTATCATTTTTATTTTTTCTAAAATTCTAAAACCTAAATCTCTCCATTGAAATTATTGATAGTAAGATTTTTGTTTTTCATTACTAAACAACTATATGTATTATTTTTTAAATTTAAAGAAAAATTTAGATTTTAAAATTTTAGAAAAAAAAACGATAATATTTTAAAGTTTATAAGATGACTCAGTTTAATAATCAAGACAATATTTTTAATTTCACTGAAATTTTTTTTCTAAAATTCGAAAACCTAAATCTCTCCATTGAAATCTATTGATAGTAAGATTTTTGTTTTTCATTACTAAACAATTATATGTATTATTTTTTAAATTTAAAGAAAAATTTAGATTTTAAAATTTTAAGAAAAATAAAAACGACAATATTTTAAAGTTTATAAAATGACTCAGTCTAATAATCAGGACAATATTTTTAATCTCACAGAAATTTTATGTTATATCAGCAGAATTTTGCTGAAATTAATAAATTGATAAAATTTTAAAAATTTATATATTTAAATAAAAAAATAGAAAGTATAATTTAATATTGATACAACCTTAAAAATTTATGTTAGTTTTAGCAATTATCCCTAATTATTATATAAATCAGTTTTTTTTTTAATTAGCAGCTCATGCAATCGCCATTATGCTCTCAGGAAATTGGGCAGTTGAATTGAACGATTTTATATGGATTCGATCTGAAATCCCTTACTGAGCATCCTCAATATGCCAAGCCCAAGGGCAAGGAGCAAATCAATTAAAGATAATCAATTTAAGTCAAGGATACGTGTTTTAGTGGCAAAGAGGAACTACATAAAATTCCGGGTTCAGGATTCTCTAAAAACTGTAAAAAAAATTAAAAATAAAAATTGATAATCCAGTATATTTTAGAAAATTTTACAAAAATGAAAAAAAAAAAGCAAATATTTACAAAAATGCTATTCCTCAAATTTTTTTTTTCAAAAATATAACCTGCAAAAAGTTTTTTTTTTTTAAAAATAATGAAAATTAAAGTTTACCAGATATTTACTGTAAAATTTATGAAAATTAAAGTTACAAAAATTTTATCAAAAATTTAATTAAAGTTTATTCAAATTATATTCAGAATTTACCCAATATTTGCTAGAAAATTAACTAAAGTTAAAATTATATAAGATTTACTCAATATTTATTAAGGTTTACCAAATAATTATTCAAAATTGGCCTAAAATTTATCCAAAATTTATTAAAGATTTACTACAAAATTAATGAAAATTGAATTTACAAAAAGTTTATCAAAAATTTACTCAATATTTACTTAAGTTATATTAAATATTTATAAGAAAATTAATAAAAGTTGAAATTACATAAGATTTATTTAAAGTTTACTCAAGTTATACATAATATTTACAAGAAAATTAATGAATGTTGAAATTATATAAAATTTATTCAAGATTTATCAATGTTTACTCAATATTTACCAAAGTTTACCCAAGAATTATCTGAAATTTACCTAAAATTTATTAAAAAATTAATGAAAATTAAAGTTACAAAAGATTTATCCAAAACTTATCCTAAGGTTTACTTGATGTTTAATTAAGATTTACTACAAAATTAATGAAAATTGAAGTTATATAAGATTTATCCAAAACTTATCCAAAATTTATCCAAAATTGGCTTAAGATTTACCCAAAATTTACCAAAATTTTACTACAAAATTAATAAAAATTGAATTTACAAAATATTTATCAAAGATTTACTCAATATTTACTTAAATTATATCAAATGTTTAAAAAAAAATTAATAAAAATTGAAGTTACCCAAAGTTTATTAAAGATTTACTTAAGGTTTACTCAAATTATATCCAATGTTTACAAAAAAAAAAATAATAAAAGTTAAAGTTACATAAAATTTATTCAAAATTTACTAAGGTTTACATAAGAATTTATCGGGGTTTACCAAAAATTAAAGTTACAAAAGGTTTATCCAAAATTTATCCCAAGGTTTACCTGATGTTTACTTAAAATTTGCCACAAAATTAATGAAAGCTGAAATTATATAAAATTTACCTAAAATTTATCCAATATTCATCCAAAATTTACCATAAAATTAATGAAAATTGAAGTCACAAAATGTTTATTAAAGATTCATTTAAGGTTTATTCAAGTTATATCCCGTATTTATTTAATGTTTATAAGAAAATTTATTAAAATTGAAGTTATGTAAGGTTTACCTAAAATTTATTAAATATTTATCCAATGTTTATCCAATATTTACCTAACATCAAGTTAATCTCTCAACTAAAAATTACCAAAGATCTACCCAAGATTTACAAAAGTAAATAATCTTAATTAAGTTAATTAAATACAAGTTTACATTTTTTTAATTAAAGTTTGTCCAAAATTTATTTTGGTAATTAAGTTAATTAAATTTAATTTTACATATTTTTTTGCTAATTAAGTTAATTAAGTAATAATTAAAAATAAATAAATACATGCATAGAGATTAATAGTAGTCATGCAAGTTAATAAAATTATTAATTTATTTTTAAAATGTGAAAAATGATCATTTATTATATTAATTAAATAAAAATTATGTTAAATACATAATAAAACATAATATTTAAAAAAAATAGTAAAAATAAAAATAAAAAAATATTAAAAATATAAAATTTTTACCGGAATAATTAAAAAAAGCTTTTCATTCTCAGTGGAATGTATAAATTTCCTATTTTTTAGATTGTAGGTACGTAGGTGGCCTCCAGCTCTCTTTTTCACTCTCTTTTTATCATTATTTTCCTTTTGGGCTGGCTATTTATATACTGTGTGAAAGTAATGATTTTTACTCGTAGCTCAAACCAATTTATTCCCTTTCTTTTTTCAATTAAACTTCAATAAACGTAGACCCTAAAATCTTTATTATAAAAGTAGATAATATACATCATATACATGAAACTTTGATAGCAAGCATGTGCTTTTTCTTGACATTAGTAGTAAGAAATAAGTGGTTGCCATTTTGGTTGCCTGGCTCTTACGATTTCCAAGGAAAAGAATAAATTTAGTACAAGAATATAACTTTGTAAGTGCAAAGCATCCTTTTGCAAAAATCTGTTTATGAGTGAAGTATCGTTATTTGTCAATGTATTCCAAAAAAAAAAAAGGAAAAGTTATCTTAGAGAAGATGAATCCCGAAACCTTTATTAGGGTATTACTTGAATAAGTTATAGATTTTTTTTATAGAGTAATATTACATGTCTCAACACTTTTTGTTCTAACTAACATAAAATATTTGTATTATATCAATTCATCCACTAGTTTTATCCGATTTGGATTGAAAGTACAAATATTTTATTCTAATTGGAATAAAAAGTGTTAAAACAAATATCATTTCTCTTTCTTATATGGACGAGTCGGTACGGAACTATTTTAGTTTTAGCCAGAGGTCTCAAGTTTGAGTTCTAAGAATACATCTACCTTAAAATTTTTATTAGAGTACTTTACTGCTATTGGGAGTTCTACCCGGTACGAGCAACATAAACTGAGGAATACATGTGGTTTCACATTAAAAAAAAAAGATTTTGCTTAGGTTGTAATAAATGATTCATGCGAAAAGGATGAAGATTTATGTCAATGTTGAAATCTAGCAGTAAAACCACGTATAATTACTTCCTTTAATTTTTTAAAATATATATAATAATATATAAATTTATATTATTTAAAAAAAAATAAGTTTGCCTCTCCTCTCGGACTTGGCTCTGCCACTGTTGAGTAAGTTGTCATTTCTCATTTCTGAGTGGCAAACCAACGGTAAATTTCAGCCTCGTGGACAAATGATCATGTGACTGACCGCTGGGGACCAAACCAGAGTCTTGACTTATTACGCTTCTTTAGTCTGTACAAGAAAGACTGCCTTTTTTTTTTTTTTTTTTATGGCCCAAGTATGGCTGCTTTGTCAGGTATTATTGAAAGAGTCTTCTCAAATAAAAGTGGACCCCAACAGTGTAGGGTCCATCATATTGTTAGAAAAACTTTGGTTTCTTCTAAATAGTTCAGATTGTTGATCAATAGGTTCAAAAATAAAATCCAATCAGTTGAATCCAAACTATTAGGACTTGGGACAACAAAAAAAAAAAAGAACGTCTTTTCTTTCATTCTCTGTTTTTTCCATGTTTTTTCTTTGAGGTTTACATTAATATAGCTCATAGCAGAGCTGAAGCCTTATACATAGCCAACAGAATCAATATATATATGAATTGTTCAAAACTTATGTTAGAATATGATACTGCAGTAGAAAAGCATCAATATTCACAATCATATTCCAGATTCCTAAGGATTTAAATCCCCTAATCAAAGGGAAATCCACAAATTTCCTGATGGGCATTCAGCAATCTATGGAAATGCAGGTCCCTGAGACGGCTGAGCTATCGACGTTGTTGATAAAGGGGTTGATTTTGACAGAGGCCAATAGTAGACTGGAGAACAACAATGGTTGGTGTTCGGTTTTGGCGGCCCATAAGACCTTTGAGGATGGATAGAGATGGCGAATCACCCAGAAGGAGAAGAACACCTTGCCAAAGAGAGGTCCCCATACTTCATATCCGACAGATTGATGGGTGCAGACCCTTTGAATGCAGGCCTTAAAGGCATGCAGTAAATTGATCTCCATCCTCAGCAGTGTATTTTGAAGCCAGTTAAGATATCCTCAGTGACTGACCCATATATCCAACCAATCTGATAACTCACGTACATCTCCAATAAGTAAGATGGATCAAATAAAACCAAAATAAAACAGTTTGACTAAATGTTAATATATGTCAAAAGGAATTTGGTTCAAGTAATCATATTAAAATAGTGGAAGCTTCATCTCTTTTCCCCATTCTGTCTTCTCTTCATAACTGCAGCTAATAACGTGAATTGCTTCCTTGATGAGTATTGATGGGTTGACAGATTCAGGTACTCCTCCATTTGGCATTAGAGTAGACTCAATGAAGACAGATGACAAACCAAAAGTTCTCTCAAAGCTCTTCAAGGAGATCAGCATCGGCCTCTCATACTCATCACAGTCTGCAATAGTTAGAAACCAATACATGCTTAGCTGCTGTTGAGATGCTTTGTTAAATAATCACCTTAATCCAACAATTTTCTTTGTTAAAAGTTACTATCAATCTCTGTGAGATTAAAGATGGCTGCATTCAAGTCCTCTCGTTTTGAATCTCGATAATCTTTTGTAGACTTTTTCTTTTTGGAGCAGCAGCCACACCATGAACAGGATGAGGAGTCCTTGGTCAATTTGGGCATAGAAGGAGGCCCATAGCCATAAAGTGCTTGCCTGTTGAAAACACAACCTGTTCCTACATTAACTGGTCCTTGAATTCCATCCAGTACTTTCATGTTAACTTGAGATAAAATTGAAAGAACGGTTAAAACTCAAGAAGACCAGTGATTTTTAGTAGAACCTAAACGTTTTTCGTTTCAAAACTCGATTTTTTGTAACGTATAACTAACACAGAGATTAAGTTGGATTTAATCTTACATCAAAGAAGACCACGTTTCTGTTGGCATATCGATCACTCTTATCAATGCCATCAAACCTCTGAGGGAACCGCACATAGCATACATCTCGACCAACTCGTGGATCCATCAAGCACATTGCCTCCCTAACTGCCTTACTATTGTTTACGTAGTGATCACAATCAAGAAGGATGAAAGGAGCATTTGTGAGAACTGCAGAGACTCTCATTTGTATGAAGCAATCATTTTAGTAAAAATAAAAAACTTAATTTGCCTAATTGACATTATACATCCTAAACAATATATACACACCATTGCATTTTCAGCTCTAGCCTTTTTTTTGGTGCTGGTAACCTGGTCTCTTCTCTCTTGAGACATAAACCAGTCAGGGAAGTTCATTTCCCTCTATATCACGAGCTCCAGTGTTTCCTAAGAAAATCTGTCAAGTTTCTTGTTAACTAAGAAGATACATGGGCTAGTGCACAATGAATTTAAAACAATATATAATTGAAGTAATATAATTAAGGTAATTCTCAGAAAAGGAAAGAATAATCATGTCACATTTTTTGTTTTGCTTTAAGAGAGGAAAACTTAAAGAGTTGTCAGAGAGTTTAGAATCTAATGTAATTTTGCTTCCATTGATTTAGAAGAATTCCATGATCATCTCCTACATTTTTAAGGGTTGAATGAGATAGTTGATTCAAAGTGTATCTTTCAATTAACATAAAATAGGTAACCTGGATCATGCCAGGGTGGTCACGCTGGTTATTTCCAGGCCAAGGTGTTCCATCCTGCATTGTCCAACCTTCCTCCGGTGTTTTCAGAGCCTTTGCTACCAATTCATTGACTCGAACTTTATACTCTTCATAGTCTCTCTGTAACTAAATACATGGCGATGATAAAATAATTTCTAGTTGATACTCAATACTTAACATAATAGCTCGATAAGAAGGGCATGGGTATTAATGGCTTACTTTCATTGCTCTACGTTCTTTCACAAAAGAAGTTTGCACCTTATCTTTCAAATAATCAATCTTCTGAGAGAAGTAAAACTCAGGAGCCCTTTGGTTCGATTGAGAATTTTTTGCAAACCAAATCTCACATATAACAGAAGTAAGCCATGGAGGATAAGCACTGTCTACAGGATTTGTTAGTCTATAATGGAAGAAAAGCCCCAGAATGATCAATCGCATAATTATCACGGTTCTGTATGGTGTGAGTTTGTTGCGAGACAGTGGAATAAGAACTGAAAGTGGCTCTGCAGCCTCTGTAGAGCTGCAAAATGAAACATTTGGCTGACTGAGAAGTCAAATTAATGCATCAAAGAAATTTGTAAAAGGATTGGAATTTTCTTTCTACTTACGGTTTTGCTCCCATCTGCTGCTCAGGTGGAATTTCATAAGGAGCTGGCTTTTCAAGCTTCGGAGCATCTTTTTTCTTGTTCTTTTTATCTTTCCAACTCTCAACCCGATTTTTCCAAATTGGGTTCTCAGATTCGTCATTCATTTCTTTATAAAAAATATTAATAATAAAAAAAGAAATATATTTAAGGCTGAAATAAGCAATGGACATTATTTGAGAAAATCAGTATCACTTACCGCTATCTGTAAAGTGGCTACACTATTGACATGTCTTACCAACAAGTGATAATCCAATGGATGCAAATGGTGGTGATACAGTGGCAACCCAACAAAGAATACTCTCCAGAACTTCAAGAAATTATGAAGCTCTTCCCAGTTGAGCAGCAAACAAATACTACCGAGGATGAAGATGACAATGGTGAACCCTACGATGACGGTGCTGATGCGGAAATGGATGAAAGTTTCATATCCAGTAGAGGAGACAAAACCGCAGCCGTGGTAGTGGAGCTGCAGGGGACAAAGGAAAAATTGGAAAAACAAGAGAGTAGCCGAAGTGGAATCATCAACACAACTTGTATTATGGAAGAAGCTTTAGGGCAGAAGGAAAGATTTAGGCAGAAAGCTAGATGCAAATATGAAGAAGGAAAGGAGGAAGGCATAAATCACGTGAATGGCTACTATACCCTAAAACCTTCCAATTTGGGGGCCAAATTCACAAGAACGGCAGTGAAGAAGAAGGCGAAAATATTCATGTCTCTATGAGCTGACTCATGGAGATGTGAGAGGAAGGCTAAACCTGAGAATTGTAGTGAAGAAGAAAGCGGCAATATTCTATCTGTGCAGCAAATGAAGGCTAAACCTGAGAATTTTTTTTATGGCAGCATCTTGAAGCCACCTGATTCACTACTCCCAATAGATGATTCACAACCAATCGACGATGACCAGAAGCTGCGAGCATTTTTTGACACGAATATATTGAGGATAGTCGTGCAAAAGGAAAACGAAGGAGATTTGCGAGGAAGAATTGGGAGCAGTTGTCACATCAGTATGAGGCAGAGCAAAGAAGTTTCAACATGTATCTTTTATGCGGCCCAAAATTAAAATTTTACGAACTTAAAAAATAATATAGTTAAAATTTATAATATGTCACATATTCCGATTAAAAAATTTATTTTCCGCTCGTAAAATTATTCATATCCAATGAGTTCGAGTCGAGATTTTGTGCTATTTCAATTTAGTAGCTTTTTCTGAATAGAAATTTTTTTTTTCCGATCGGTATCTGTCCTGCCCGAAAACTACATTCCTGGTCAAAAAATTATTTGGACATGGTTTTTCTCTTATTGTTTTGGATCCGATCCAAAAGCTCAATTTACTTCTTATTCACACTTTTAGTGTGTGTGACTCATTAAGTTTCCGGCTATGTTGATCATTCGAATTAACACTTAATTTTAAACAGATTATGAGCGGATCTAACAATACATCATGACCCTCAATTAGCCGGAAAGTAATGATTTAATTACAAACCTTTCCATATACAATTGTCCACGCAATTCGTTCTTTCACCATTGAAGGCTAAACTTTGAGATTTTTTTTTATGGCAGCATCTTGAAGCCACCTGATTCACTACTCCTAATAGATGATTCACAACCAATCGACGATGACCAGAAGCTGCAAGCATTTTTTGACACGAATATATTAAGGATTGTCATGCGAAAGGAAAATGAAGGAGATTTGCGAGGAAGAATTAGGAGCAGTTGTCACATCAGTATGAGGCAGAGCAAAGAAGTTTGAACATCCATCTTCTATATGAGGTACGGATCGAAAAATTAAAATTTTATAAACTTAAAAAATAAGATTAATTTATGTAATCATAAATAATTAAAATTATCAAATAGTAAAAGATTAAAATTCATAATCTGTCACATATTCCGATTAGAAAACTTATTTTCCACTCAGAAAATTATCCATATCGAATGAGTTCCGGTAGGAACTTTGTGTTGTTTCAATCCAGTAGCTTTTTCTGAACGGGAGACTTATTTTTCTGATCGGTACTTGTCATGCCCGAGAACTACATTCTTGGTTGGAAAATTATCTGGATCTGGTTTTTCTCTCGTTGTTTTGGATTCGATCCAAAAGCCCAATTTACTTCTCCTTCACACCTTTAGTGCATGTGACTCATTAAGTTCCTGGCTATGTTGGCCACTCGGATTAACATTTAATCTTAAGCAGATCATGAGCAGTATCTACCAATACATTATGACCCCCAATTAGCCGGAAAGTAGTGGTTTAATTACGAATATTTCCATAGATAATTGTCCATGCAATTCGTTATTTTACTATTCTATACTCTATTAGGTTCAGAGCATTGACTATGTGTCGGCTCCTACTAGACTAACTACGTCATATCCTATCACTGTGACTCATTACTCAATTAGACATGTTATTGTAGATAATCTTCATGACATTTCCACTCCGGCCAGAGATTCCTGAATAATGATCCCGACAAGAGGCCGTTGGTATACACTCCATTTATCAGGAATGGTGAATCTTTTGTTGGCTACCTAATTACCTTCGAATACCTCAAGCTGTATCCAATTACCACCCTATGAGCGACCTTTGTGAGACAACAAAAAATGAAGTCAAAGCACAAAATTAGCATCCAAGATATCCTTGAGTACTTTAAGTTTAAGGATACTTGCAAAATTGCTATGACGAGACTATCATTAACATTTGAATAGACGATCCATATGATGGTCTTATAGCAGGTCATCCAATGTACTTGACTATATTAGCAAACATCCATGTGTTAACTCTAGACAACTCATGTCTACAGATTATGAGATCCACGGCTTGATCCAATCAAGAAGTATAACATGCACTAGTTTATTCGGATTAACAATGTCCAATCTTATTAATTCTATGACTATAGACAATTTAGATATAACTATAATTACACATGATATGAATCTCAATGTCATGATCCGATCATAATTTCCTTCATATTATGTTTATATCATGGACTTCATTAATCAATTTAAGATCCAGTCAATTCATAGTATAAATGAATATTAATAAATGAAAATGCCTTTATTCATGTGAAATGAATTTGTACAATAAGTGCTAAAAGTAATTGCCTTTAGAGCACTTCTCTAACAATGTGAGTAGCACGGTTCCCTATAAACAAATGGAGTTCAACACCAAGCCCATAAATCCAAGCCTATCTACTAATCCATAACTTGCAAACCCAAGCTTAGACTAACACAAAGCTCTCTCAACACAGTCAGCTTTGCAACCCTTTCAAATCCCTCCAAATTAAGGATTAAATCATCTAACCAAAACAGAATGGGAGGAACGACGATGCAAAGGACTCTTTTTTAAGTGTGGACAGTTATTTAATCCACAACACAAATGCCCAGTAGGTAAACTGAGAGTGCTTCTTCTCAGTAACGATGAAGAATGAGATAGAGGAGGCAAACACATCTCCGTAGATTGGAATACCAGAATGCGAATTGCTTTAGGAGTAGTAAGAGCAACTGCTAGTGTCTATGCAGCAAACGATGGAAATTTATCCATGGGAACATCAAATCTGCATGTGGCCTAGCTTGTTCACTGCATCACAAATCCTCTAGTATTGGTTCGATAGCTTCCCCTTCTTCCATTTCTTTATTATTGTTCGAAGGTAAAACCTTAAGAGTGTTTGAGATTGGTGGCGATGCATTAGAGGTAAATTGCATATACGATGCCATTAAGGTTGTTCTCTCTGTGCAAAATGATGACGGTGGGTTCACTAAATCTGCTATTCCAGCTCTGATTTCATTTAATAAATCACATTCTAAACACCGATGGAAAGAAATAGAGTCCTATATCAAAGCGGTAACAAATTTCCTTGATAGTATTCAAGTGTTAATTGGTTCAAGGTATAGCATATGTGTTGTTCATTTCACCTATGCTACTTGATTTGATATAAAAGGGTTAGTGGTTGCTGGAAAGAACTTAATCAATTGCTCTAGTATTTGTAAAGCTTATGATTTTTTGCTGTCTAAATGGTGCTTTTCAAGTGGCAGAGGGAGCCAATTTTACTGTCTTAAGGACAAGACTGTTAAAAAGAGGGGATAGTGATAGAGAATTGCTAATTAGTATGAAAATTCTAGAATATCCTTATTAGGGTTTAAGTTAGGAGCTGTTATGTCTTTTTGGTATTAATTTTCTATTATAAAAAGAGAGAAGAGAGTAAAGGGAAGGGAGATTATTATTTTGACATTATTATGGGTCTATTTACTGTGGCAAGAGATTAGGAAGATTTCTTGGGCTGTGCAATTGTTGCACATAGGTTCCTTTTTCTTTGTTCCTTATCTTTCACTCATCTTTCTTGTTTTTTTTCTTAAACTTATCCATTGTTCATCTTTGAGACTACTGTTGGAAATTATCTTTTGCTAATCAGTGAATAGAAAACTATTTCTTTAATATTGTGCCTCCGATTTCTACCATTTTAATATTTGAGTTTTGCTATTCCCTTTCAGAAACTTACCTCTAGAATTGAATCAATGTGTCTTTAATGCTTTGGGAAGTCGGATTACTAAAATAGGACTTTGATTCCACAATACGAATGCATCTTGTGATCCTTTTGATTTTGTGTAGAAAAAAACAATAGGAAGAAGAAGAAGAAAAAAAATCTGAATCTCTTTTTTCTTATTTTGACAGAAAAATAGGTTACATATTTATAGAGGAAGAAAGACTCTAGAATCCCTACAATAAAGGAAATAATCAAATAATCAATAATAAAGGAAATAATCAAATATGGAATCCCTATAATCAAGGAAATAACAAACTTTTCCTTGATTATAGGATTTTATTCTTAAAATCATATCTTTCCTAATTTACCAATACTCTCCCTCAAGTTGGTGCAAAGATATCGATCATGCCCAACTTGCCAACTTGAACTTCAAATGGTTGTCTTAGTAAACCTTTTGTTAGAATATCTGCAACTTGTTGTGCGGTGGGAACAAAAGGAATGCAAATTGTTCCTTCTTCTAGTTTTTCTTTTATAAAGTGTCTATCAATTTCAACATGCTTCGTTCTGTCATGAAGGACTGGATTGTGAGCAATATTGATAGCTGTCTTATTGTCACAAAACAATTTCATAGGCAAGTTAACTGGTCTATCA